>CAUZXS010003047.1:5000-10000 GCA_963585895.1 Sepioteuthis lessoniana | reverse complement strand
TAATGAGCTAAGGCTTATTTACAGATTTTGTTACTAATAAATTATATATACATATATATTTATAAACAAGATTTGGCATTAAATAACTCAAGAGTGTTGATATGCCATAAAACACAACCAAGCCAAACCTTCATTATTAGAAGTAGTAATGTTGAGCAGCAATGCTTGAAACCATTTAACTGTCTGCAAGCAAATAATTAATATTAATTAGAATTATTAGTGTTAGATTGTATTACTTGAAATCATTTAACTGTGTACAAAAAATGATTAATAATAGATTGGATAGGAATACTGGATAAATAGAATTACTAATGTTAAGTAGCAATACTTAAAAACATAACTTTGCAAACAAATGAGCTCTAACTCATTTAAAAATAGTTTCATACAAACTATTTACTTACAAATCATATATATGTATAAACAGGATTTGGCATGAAATAACTATCAAGAGTTGATATACCATTAAACCAAATGACCTGACCTAATCTTTCTCTCTTTCTCCTCACCCTCCTTACCATTGCTCTGTACAACAAATATGAATGCATCACAATGTATTTTAAGTTTTGATTTTTCAGTGACTGAAATGATTAGTTGGGGAGAAAAATCCTAACTTAAATTTCTTGCTTGGAAATTCTCTGGTCAATGTTGGTTTAATATTGAATAAGATAATGATTTGGTTTATGGGCACAAACTAAAGTTCCAGTTTAGCATTATAGAGTATATCAAATCCATTACAAAAATAGAAAAGATTTTGGCATATTCAAAACCTAATATATTAAAACCCTGCTCTAGTGTCTCATTAGTGACTACAGGATTTGGTGGCCATATTTGTATTGTGTTGACAGAAGACATTGAATGAAAGCTATAAAGTATCAATATTTTTTCTAGAGGAAATTATTTTTTTAAATTTATTTTTTTGCTTGTTTGATATCTATAAAACTTGTAATTAGATTTTTTATATTGTATGATCATACTATTTTCCCTGTCTATGTTGCTTGTTTTATTGTTTCAGCCTGGTGCCTTTCCAGCTTCTGTTATTTGCTTTATGAGGATATACATTCAAACTGTATTTTCAGATTACAAAATTCAATATTTAATTGATTTCAGTTAGATATTTAAAGAAATCAGAATTCCTATTGTTAAATAAATGTATGTCCCAAATGCAAATCAAATGAGCAATATAGACACAAACAAATATTCTGACTATTCCATATAAAATGAGTGAAACATCTCATTTAACAAAATTCAGATGATAGCTTTTATAGTATTTTTTTTTCTTTTTCAAACTTAAAAAAAGCATGTGTATTTGTTTGTTGTTGTTTACTGAATTGACTTCATTTCTATCTTTGCAGGAAAATGATAAGAAGAAAAAAAAGAAAAACAAAGCATCTTTAAAAGTTACCCGTAATGATGACTTAACTGATTTAGGCTACGATGATTTTGCTGAAGACTTCATGTAATTGTCTGCTACACACACACACACACACTGATTTCTTTAAAGACCCCCCCCTCTTTTCTCTCTTTAAGGCCAGAATCAAATGACTGACTGCTCTCTCTCTCTCTCTCTCTCTCTCTTTTTTATATATATATATATATATATATATATATATATATGATGTATAATTTAGGCTCTCAACCAGGTTTAGATGCTGGGAACTTGACATTCTGCTTCTTTGGTTGAAAAACAGTTGTATATGTTCTAATTAGATGTCCCTCCCTATCTTGCTATATTTCTTTTCTGCTGGTGCTTGGAGCTTTTTTTCTTAAGTCTGGTTATGAAACAGTAATTATTGTCTTGCTAACAGCCTGTGCATGAGGATGCTTTGAAACTCAAAAATGTACATTAAAAGAGAGTGGTTTTTTAACTCAAAGAAAAAGGCCATAAGCAGAGGTGACAGCCTCCTTGCCAACTTAGATTTATTCCAGCCTTTCTTTCTGCCTCTCTTTTTGTAATGAATATTTCTTTTGATTTCACTTATAACCTAAAGTATAGTTTAGTCTAAACCTTTTAGATATGGACCATTATAAATTGGATTTTGGATTTGTCTGGATAGAAAATTTTATTTTGTTATGGCTCCTTCCTTTAAGTGTGATAGATTTATTCATTTTAGAAGAAATAGCTACAAAAAATCATTTGTGTTGAACAGCAGATTTTAGATACCTTTTCAGTTGTTTGTGTCGTCATAGCTTTATCTAGTATTGCCTTTTGTCATGTGTTTTAATTAAATCTCTTTGGGGATCAACACTAATCCAAGAATATTAAAAAATAAGTCCTTTGTAAAGGATGATTTGTTTGAATATCTATTGATATTCAATCAACTTGTTTAACCTATGTTTGGTTTATCTGATCTTTGAAAATGACAGATTTTCAGTTAATGTTCTAAGTATTACTATTCACTTCCATTTTTTTTTCTCTTATATCAAATCATTTGTCATTTTAAATCTTAATTTCACTGTGAATTGGTTTATCTAATTGTTTATGCTGTTTACATTCTTTCACAAACTACTTGATTACTGACTTGTAGCTCATTTTTTTTCTTTTGTATTCATAGGTTTTTGGGTAATATGACTATTGGGGACAAAAAACAAAACAGAATAAAGTTTTTTAAAAAATCACTAATTACGCTTCTGTTTAATTAAATACAGTTATTAAAACTGGTAACTCAATTTTGTTTTTAAAAATTTCTTGAAAGTTCCATTAAATCCCTTACAATTTAAACTAGCATTCTTTATTACTTCTTTTCTTCATCAGCCTCAATATAAAAAAGCCAAACTCCAAATTAGCATCTCTCTTCTTTCTCTCCCCAGTGCTATTTTTCAATTGACACTGCAACTTCCTTGACTGAAGTTTTTTAAAACAAAATCTTACTTTTTCTCACATCCTGTTTCTTATTTTGGCTTGCTAAGATGCAAAGATAACTTCAACTACTTATGATAATTTATTTTGAAGTTTCTATCATTGGTGCAGCCTTTCTTTCCTTCTCAGGAGCAGTTACAGCCACTTTCTGACCCCAAAGAAACATACAAATACCCATAAGTACACACAAACACAATTTAAAAAAAAAACAAACAAAAAAAACGATTAAGTTCTGAAAATCATCATTTTGGTTGAAAATGATTCACGATCTACCTTATATTCTCTAACTTTTAAAATGATGGTGAAAAAAAAATTTTGGAAAATATTTATGTATATGTATACACATATATAATTAAAGAAAAACTGAAAATCGCCACAAACAGTGCCCAGTTTACAGATTGGTAGTGAAGGAATTTAAGCCAAAGACAAAACCTTGGAAAAATATGGTGGGGGATAGAAGCATTGTATATTTTTGGACTGTAGGCAATACTTCATTTACCTCAGCCCAAAAAAAGTGGGTGAAAAAACTCCAGCCTTGGCATTTTTCCTCTCCATGCCATTATACTTTTCTTAATTTTTTTTTTTTTTTTTTCCACCTATGGCTACCCAGGAAAAAAGGGGGGAAATTCTGCAACCCTGCTTCACTCTTTTGGCAGTTGACTCACATTGTAGTTGTTATGGTTTAAAAGAATAAAATAAATGATGTCTGAAAGAAACAACCAGGAAATGCTCAAGATGTTGGGGTGGTGTAGGGTTTGCAAAAAGGGATGGAATCAGTTTTGAAGTCTTTTTTTTTTTTTTTTTTTTTTTTTTTTTTAAGATAAAGTATGGCTACAACAAAACCTTGAATTTTATGCATTTCTACTTTTTTTTTCTTTACTTTTTCTCTCTTTTCATTTTATTCTGCATTTTTCTCTCGCTCTCTACCATGTGTTAATTTTTTTTTTTTTTTTTTTTTTTTCAACAAGTTCATTAACAAGCCATACATTTCTGTTGAACTTCGTTATGTGAACATTTTATTCCTTATAAAGATACAAAAAAAAATTCTATTCTGAGCAATATTGAAACTCCACATACTGAAATTTATACTTTTTGATTGTAAAGAAAATAAGTTTTAAATGAAAATAATGTTCTTGTTATATGGGGCATAGTTAGAATTTAAAAAATGGTTCTCAGAAACAAGGTTTACAATAGAACCATGTTCATAAACATTTTCCTAAAATTTGGCCAGTTAAGTAGAAATAATTCTATTTTTATTCAATGTACTTTTTATACTAGTTGATAGACTCCTGTAAAATTATTGTCACATACTTTCGTTTTAGTAAATAAAGGGTCTCTCTTGCTGCCTTTTAATTTTACTGGAGTTCAACTATAAATTACAGACCTCCACCTCACATTTGATGTATCTCCCTCTGGGTCCAATTGTTCTTTTGTGTCCTAGAGCTTGAAATAACTGGTTTAAGCATTAATGTTGTTTTGGCCACAAACTTGAGTTTTGTTTGGCTTGAATATTGTCTTTTTAAAGATGATTTCTAAAGAAAGTTTGACACATCTGAACAACCTAGGTCCCATCAGAAAAAAATAGAAAAACATTTATTTTTAGCATACAGAAGACTGCAGGTAATGATATTGATTATATATGTTTTTAGAAGTGAGTGAGGTGGGTCCTGTTTGGGGATAATAAAAATAAAAGCAAGAGAAAAAAAACCCTCATTTATATGCATGTTGAATAGTCAGTTATTGTTTCAATATTGCATTTGTTGTAGACAGGACCCTTCTTTCTAAAATCAGAAAACCATTTTTTTCCCTAAACTGATAAATTGTCTGTGTAGAGAAAGGTTTTCTGAATGTTCAGCAAAATATTAAAAAAAAAAAAAAAAATGTTCTCCACTGGACCCAGATAGTTTAGATGTGCCAAAAGCTTTTCACTAGTAATATGATTGGAATGGTGATATTTTGGTGCTAATAGTTATCTCCCTATCCTATTATGAATTTTCCTAATAAAAATAAGAGAAAGATAACTGGTATGCATGTGTGTTAGAAAGAGAGATAGTTTTAATATAGCAATTTTTTTTTTTAAACTGACAAATCTCAAAAGTAGAAGTAGGTCTTCTCTAGGCTAATAAATAACCAAAAAGAAAAA
>CAUZXS010003045.1:0-31322 GCA_963585895.1 Sepioteuthis lessoniana | reverse complement strand
GAAACAGATCTGTCGTGGATGACTATATATATATAAATAGATGTATGTATATATAGGTATAAATATATATAGAGATGTATGTATATATAGATAGATGTATATATATATATGTTTGTATATATAGGTGGATATATCTTGATGTGTGTATAGATATGTATATATAGTTGTGGATGTATGTATTTTAGCAAGGAATATGATAATATTCCTTGTAACAAGTTAAGTAAAGAAAAGAAAACTTAAAACATTCAACTGAATTTTGAGACAAAAATACTTTTATAAGTTTGATTTTTTTTAAAACAGTAACTTTTTTGGCTGAGCGGTATGATCCTAAGTCTAACGTAGTCTTGGGCGGCTTTCTATCCCAGCTTCGAGCGTCCTATATGTCTAGCCACACTGAAGAGTTGTGATACAACGAAACCATCAGTATGTAGATGACAATATATATATATATATATATATATATAATATATATATTATATCGTCTAGAGGAAAAGGTTTTGTGGAAGAAAAAGCTTTTTTAATCTTTAATCTGTCTGTGGATGACAATATATATATATATATATATATATATATGTATATATATGTGTGTGTGTGTGTGCGTGTATTTCGTATTTGTTTTTTTTTTGGGGGGGGGTATTTGCGGGGGGGTTAGCTTTTCTTGTTTATGAACGAGATGTTGCAGTTTTTAAACTGACTTCAACCCGAGTTGTGACATCTCGTTCGACAACGAAGGAAGGGAGGGAGTAAAGAAAGAAAGTAAAGAAAGAAGGAAAGAAAGTAAGGAAGGAAATGGAGGAAAGAAAGAAGGAAAAAAGGAAAGAAGGAAGGAAGGAAGGAAAGAAAGAAAAAGAAAGGAAGTAATGAAGAAAAAGAAGGTAAGAAAATCTTAGAACTAAATAAGTGGAATCCCCGTGGCGTAATGGTTAATGTACTAGACTACAGCCTTAAAGTAAACGAGTTCAAACCCCAGTCCCGGTACGTTCACTTTCGGACGAATATCCTAGGAAGAGATAAGAACTCCCGAATAACCATCAACTAAGGGTTGAATAATACCACTAACGTCCTTATAAATTGAATTATCAGAACCAGAAAATCCGGCAAGCACTGCGCGTGACATACGGAACCACTGGACAGCTGTTTCGACCTCATTAGGTCTCATCTGCAGTGGGTACCGTGATCTCCCCGACATTGTCGGAATTTCAATTTATAATTCCTCTATATAAAAAAAAAATGTATGTCACTAATGTCCTTAAACAAAGATGGCTTTGGCATTAAATAACCCATGAACGTTGATATGCAATTAAACAAAGAAACAAAACCAAATAATAGCTACACGTGTGTTTTAACGCACCCCCTCCGCCACGAAAATGATGTTAAGTTAGGGCATTTGATTTAATGGCATATTAACTCCAATGGGTTATTTAAAGCCAAATCCTACGCCGATGAGATCGTGATACTGGCGAATACACCCAACCAAGCCGAAACACTACTGCATAGTTTAGAACGAGCCGCTGCAGGCATTGGCCTCCATGTCAATGCATACAAAACTGAATATATGTGCTATAATCAAACAGGCGACATCTCCACACTAAACGGAACCGCAAATTCACCTACCTAGGAAGCAGCGTCTCATCAACCGAAAAGGACATCGACACGCGGCTAACGAAGGCATGGACAGCTATTGATAGGCTATCGATCATATGGAAATCAGACCTAACCGATAAAATGAAATGCAGTTTCTTCCAGGCAGCGGTCGTATCGATACTGCTGTATGGATGCACTACTTGGACGCTAACTAAACGGCTGACGAAGAAGCTAGACGGCAATTACATAAGAATGCTGCGAGCAATATTGAACAGGTCCTGGCGGCAACACCCCACAAGGCACCAACTATACGGCCAACTGCCTCCCGTCACGAAAACTATCCAAGCTAGACGAACCAGACATTCAGGACACTGCTGGAGAAGCAGGGACGAGTTCATAAGTGATGTACTCCTATGGACCCCCTCATATGGCCGAGCAAAAGCAGGATGACCAGCTTGAACATACATTCAGCAGCTCAGTGAGGATACGAGATGTAGCCTTGAAGACCTGCCAGAGGCGATGAACGATAGGAAGAAGTGGCGAGAGAAGGTCAAGGATATCCGTGCTAGTTGCACGACTTGATGATGATGATGATGATGATTTAGATATATATGTATATATATTGTAAGCAATTGGTAGATAATTTTTTAAACGAACTTGAACTCTATTGATTGAACAATTGAATGGATTCAAGGACTACTCCACTTTCCCCGAACTCAAGACTGGAGCCTCACCCTCTGATGTAGTTTAATGTCATACATCCCTTCATTCTTTTCCTTCCTTTCTTTCCTTTCTTACTTTTCTTCCTTCCTTCCTTTCTTTTCTTCCTTCTTTTCGTTCGTTCGTTGCTTTCTTTCCTTCCTTTCTAACTTCTTTCCTTTCTTTGCTTCCTCCCTTTTTTTATCTTCCTTTCACCGTTTCAAACCTACGATTTTCCTGCCAGTCTTTTATTTTTAATTTTCTATCCTTCCTTCCTTTCCGTCCTTCTTTTCCTTCCTTCCTTTCTTTCCTTCCTTACTTTTCTCCCTTTTTTCTTCCTTCCTTTCTTTCCATCGTTATTTTTCTCTCTTTTTTCTTCCTTCCTTTCTTTCTTTCCTTCCTTACTTTTCTCCCTTTTTTCTTCCTCCCTTCCTTTCCTTCCTTACTTTTCTCCCTTTTTTCTTCCTTCCTTCCTTTCTTTCCTTCCTTACTTTTCTTCCTTTTTTTCCTTCCTTCCTTTCCTTCCTTCCTTACTTTTCTCCCTTTTTTCTTCCTTCCTTTCTTTCTTTCCTTCCTTACTTTTCTCCCTTTTTTCTTCCTTCCTTCCTTTCTTTCCTTTCTTTTCTCCCTTTTTTCTTCCTTTCTTTCTTCTTAATTTCTTCCTTCCTTTCTTTCTTTCTCATCTTCTTTTCGCTATTTTAGACATGTTTTTCCAGCCTGTTTTTTTCTTTTTCTTTTTTTCCCCACAGTTTTCTCCTTCCTGAAGTTTTTTTTATCCCTTTTTATCTATTTCTTCTTTTATTTTTTCCTTGACCTCGTTTTTTTTCTTTCTTTTTATCTTTTTATGAGGTTTCATACTTTCGTCCTTTTTTTTGTGCTCTTTTTGGGTTTTTTTTCTTTTTTAATTCCTTTTTTCTTATATCTGTTCAATTTCCTATTTTCATTCTTCTGATATCAATCATAAATCTTTCTTTAAAAAAATGGAGGAAATGTCTCTTGCCGAGAATACCCCATCACAACCAGAAAAAAAGTGCTAATTTGTTCCTGATTGATCTGTTTTGGTGACAGACTGTGTTGCCTCAGCCAAAAATATGATAATGACCACATGCGTCACCCCCCTACAACCAGCAACGAATACCATCCGTTAAATGACATTTCAAACAGTGGTCATTTTGAATGTGAATTATGAGGTCTTAAATCAACCCCCAAACAATACTGGTACGCGCAGGCGTAACGGTTATCAATATACAATGTTTTTATATATATATATATATATATAATGCAATTAAAAGGAAACTCAAACCTGGTTAAATTGTCATTATAAATTTATTTCGGCGAAAAATATCATTATACTCTCCGTATCATCAGATGATTTCTCATGTTTAATTTAAGATTGAAAGACAACAAATATGAATTACAGTCTATATATGAGTATGGAAAAATTGTGGCCCGTTGGCTGGGGCAGTTGAATGTACCGACTGCATCTCTAAAGACGGGTAAGACTCCACCATCGAATGTCCTGGATATGACACTAAACAATCTAACGGTGAGGTTCCAGTAATGCTGGAGCTTTAAGGAATGCTATCACTCCGGGTCCTCTCTGGCCCTGAGTGGTAGCATCTGATAGGGTCCTCTCTGTGGGTTAAGTAGAACTATTTGACATTTAAACAGAGTGAAACAAATGACTTGTGCTAAATTGAATAGCTTGAAATAGAATTGTTTAATCATTTAACTGTGTGTAAACAAATGACTGATTATTCATTGAATTGTTTGTGATACATAGCAATACTTGGAACCATTTTATTTTGTTGATTTATACTAAACTGGATTGTTTGAAATAGAACTGTTTGATTATTTAACTGTGTGTAAACAAAAGACTGATATTCAGTTGAATTGTTAATGATACATAGCAATACTTGAAAAAATCTAAGTGTGTGCAAACAAATAATTGATAGAAAATAGAATATTTGTATTTGATAGAAATCTATGAAACTATATAATTGTGTTTCATAAAATAGCTCAGGTTCATTTAAAAATGTTATCAACAAAATGTGTTTAGGAATCATATATTCAATATACATGTATAAAGGACCAGCTCATTGGGTAGAGTGTTCGCCAATGGTCAGGGAGACCGGGGTTCAATCTCCGGTCGCGTCATACCAAAGACTCAAAAATAATGCTACTTGATACCTCCTTGCTTAACTCTCAGATACGTATCAAGTTGTAAAGTGGAGCAATCCAGGGAAAGGAGTAGCGCCCTCCCCTACACCTTGGTATGGTAGCTATTGAAAAGGAAGCCTTCTGGTCGCCCTCGACTAAGGTCGCCAACTTTACTGATCATATTTACCCAACCCCTCCGCTCAATTTTTAAGCGGAGTTTAACAGGTGTGAATTCAGAGTTTTCCTTCTCCTAGACTAGTTGCCTCGCCAAGGCTGAAGAACCTAGTCTGCCCCATAGCTGGGGGAGAATAATTGGATTCATACCTTTCCCAAGGATATTAGTGCTATGTGAAATGCTATCAGCCTCGTCAAGGAGTTGAACTCGTGTCGCCGTGTTCATTTCCTACGACGATAACCATTACACCACGGGCACTTTCTTTACACCACGGGTACTTCATGTCGCCAACTTTACATATAAAGGATTTGGCATTAAATAACCTACAATGGTTGATATGCAATAAAAGCCAACCAAACCAAATCCTATATATTTAATATATATGTATAAAGAGGATATGGCATTAAATAACCTACAATGGTTGATATGCCATAAAACCCAACCAAACCAAATCCTATATATTTAATATATATGTATAAAGAGGATTTGGCATTAAATAACCTACAATGGTTGATATGCCATAAAACCCAACCAAACCAAATCCTATATATTTAATATATATGTATAAAGAGGATATGGCATTAAATAACCTACAATGGTTGATATGCCATAAAACCCAACCAAACCAAATCCTATATATTTAATATATATGTATAAAGAGGGTTTGGCATTTAATAACCTACAATGGTTGATATGCCACAAAACCAAACCAAACCAAACCAAACCATATAGGTATATATATATATATATATGTCTGTGTGTGTGTGTGTGTGTGTGTGTGTGTGTGTGTGTGTGTCCGTGATTTCGTTTGGTTTGGTTTCTTTGTTTTAATGGCATATTAATTTTCGTGGGTTATTTAATGTCAAAAGTATCTTTTCAGAATAACATCTGTGATACTATTTAATCCACTTCAAGGAAAATAAGACGATCCATACCTTTCCCTAGGGTATTTTTCCGAAAGTGAACGTAATAGCGTGACTGGAGTTCGAACTCGCTTACTTCAAAGCCACAGTTCAATTGTACGACCACTTACCTCTCATCGCACCAACCATCGAAGTAAAATGAATATGATATGCTGAGCACTAATGAGCTCCTAACTATGAACACATCGGTGCTTGCCGACCAGCAAATCTTACATATGTAACTTTACACTTAATGTTTTAGGTTTGGTTTGTTTGGTTTTATGGCATATCAACCTTTGGGGGTTATTTAACGCCAAATCCATTTTTATGTAAAAAATCTGTTCTATTGAAAACAGTTCAGTTTAGCATAAGTACACAGTTTAATTGTCAAAAACATTTCCATTTCAAACTATTCAAGCAGTTATATGTAATAATTCAGTTAAGTGTAAATATAGTTTTAATGTCGAAAAACTGTTCTATTTGAAATAATTCAGTTAAGCATAAGCACACAGTTTAAGTGTAAGTACGGTTTAATTGTCAAAAACGTTTCTATTTCAAGCTATTCAGTTTACTCAATTCATTTTAGCATAAGTATGCTGTTAGTTCTATTTAACCCATAGATAGGGCCCTATCAGGTGCTACCACTCCGGGCCAGAGTGGACCTGGGAGCGATGGCAATGAAGGGGTACTCCGCATTCCCCAAAGCTCCAGCACTGCTGGAACCTCACCATCAGATTGTTTCGTGTCATATCCAGGACACTCTTTAGGGGGGGGGGTCTTACCCCTCGGCAGAGGTGCAGTCAGTGTATTCTACAGCCCCAGCTGACAGGGCAATTTATGTTTTAGGCTGACCCCGTGATAACCTCACCATGATACAAAGAGAGTTGAACAAAAAACGCTTTCCATTGGCTCACAGATACGAAAATGTATTTGTGCAACCAAATTTTACAGTAGTCACCGAAAAGAGAGATAAAGTGAAGAAAGTGTGTCAACTAGATAGACAGATAGTTAGAAAAGTAGGAGACGAAAAAAGCTGACTGACTTTGTTATTATGATTCTCGCACCGGCCGTTTCTGTACGTGTGTGACTTCCGGCCCTCTCGGGTCTTTCCCGTGGGGTCTTCTCTCCCGTCTCCAAACCAGTCTGCGTCTCGTCCGTTGTCTGCCTCGGTCTGTGCTGCCGTCTTCCAATCCGTTTCTTATATCTACATCATAAACTTGATCATTACGTAATCGTTCAATCACACGTTATTACACAGTCATTACCAAATCCCAAATATCAGCTGATTCTACCCAATTGTTTATCTTCAAATTTGCTTATTATGATATGATTGACATGTCCACGAAAACAAAAACCAACTCGAACTTTGACCTTTGCAAACGAAACCCCGCAGCTTCAAACTCCAAGTTTAACTAGAAAAAGAATTTACCACTAAAATAATTAACTGAAATCTTATATTATTACACAGATACATTAGCTCTGTGCAGACACTAAATGCAGTCTAAAGGACCTATAAATAGCGACGGTAGATGGGGTTGGATGGCGAGAGAGCGTCCAAAGAATCCATGCTATCAGTACGACATGACGATGATGATGATTTCAAACACTTACAACCATTGACTCAAGTAAGTGCAAAACTTCATATACACTATGTGTATACGTAGTGGGTACGATGGATAAATCGTAGGAAATGGACACGGCGACACGAGTTCAAATCCTGGACGAGACTGATTGCATTTCACTTAGCTGTAATACCCTTGGGAAAGGTATGAAGCCAATTATTCTCCCTCCAGCTATGGTTAAATAGTAGGGATGACTGGGCTCTTCAGCCTTGGCGAGGCAACTAGTCTAGGAGAAGGAAAAACTCTGAATTCAAATCTGTTAAACTCTGCTTAAAAAAATTGACCTTATGTCATATCCTGCCCGAGCGGAGGGGTTGGTAAATATAGTTAATGTTATACCAAGGACAACTTCTTTTTTTTTTTTTTTTTTTGCAAGGCGGGGTCTTATCCCTACGCAGGACATACAGTGGGTTCTGAGAGATGGTGACCCTGCGAGCTGAACTCAAGTTGTGCTGTATACATTTACATTTGGACTAAGGCCCATAAGAAAGGCATGAATCCTTTAATTCCCTCGCCCAGCTATATTTTAAATAGTATCACCGCTGTTCTTTTACAAGCATGGCTTTGACCTTTTATAACACGCGAAGTTTGATATGCCATTAAGCTAAGAAACTGAATCTGAAACTAAAATCAAACAATAAATAAATCTTGGGAATTTAGCATACAAATCATCATCATCTTGTTGCGCTGCCAGCACAGATCTCCCTGATTCTCTCCCGCCACTCGTCTCTATCGTCCATCGCTCCCGGTAGGTCTTCACGGCTACATTCTGTATCAGCACAGAGCTGCTGTATATAGGTTCTAGCTGGTAGTCCTGCCTTTGCTCGTCCATGTGAAGGGGTCCACTACATACAAATACTTCTACAAGAATACATAAATGCCAGTTTGAAATGGGGTAATTACTTTTCTCATCTGGCCCGTGCCTACTGCCGACTGTGCCCAGCCGAGATCCTCGGCCCAACACGGTATATGTAGAGGCGTTTGTGGTGTAATAAAATGAACACGGCAACCCGGATTCAAATTTTGGACTAAGTTGTTTGAATTTTCCGCATAGTACTAATACCTAATAGTACAAATAATACAACTATTCTTCCTTTTGCTATTCGTAAGTAATAGGGCATTCAGAGCTGTTTAAATTCGATATGGTAACCGGTCTGAGGGAAGGAAAACTCTGAATTCAATCCTGTTAAACTCCGCTTAAAACCTGACCTTGTGTCATATCCACCTTATGTAGATAGATAGATAGATAGATATGAATAGACTGAGATAGATAGATCGATAGATTGGAGGTGCCCGTGGTGTAATGGTTATCGTCGCTGGAAATGTACACGGCGACACGAGTTCAAATCTAAGACGAGATTGATTACATTTCACATAGCACAAATACCCTTGGGAAAGATATGCATACAACTATTCTTCCTCTTGCTATTCGTAAGTAATAGGGCATTCAGGGCTGTTTAAATTCGATATGGTAACCGGTCTGAGGGAAGGAAAACTCTGAATTCAATCCTGTTAAACTCCGCTTAAAGCCTGGCCTTGTGTCATATCCACCTTATATAGATAGATAGATATGAATAGACTGAGATAGATAGATAGATAGATAGATTGGAGGTGCCCGTGGTTTAATGGTTATTGTCGTTGGAAATGTACACGGCGACACGAGTTCAAATCTAAGACGAGATTGATTACATTTCACATAGCACTAATACCCTTGGGAAAGGTATGAATCCAATTATTCTCCTTCCAGCTATGGAGGGCAGAATGGGTTCTTCAGCCTTGGCGAGGCAACTAGTCTAGAAGAAAGAAAACTGAATTCCAACCTGTTAAACTCCGCTTAAAAATTGACCTCGAGTCATATCTTACCCGAGCGGAGGGGTTGGGATAGATAGATAGATCTAAGAATAGAGTAGTCACAGAGTCAACGGCTCTTGGTGAATGTCACTTTCTCGCCCATGTGATAATCAGACCAAGTCTAGATCTAAATATACTCTATCACCGATATTTAGCACTCTTTCTTCCTAAATATAGCAAATTACATTGAGCCGAATCCCAACTGCTGAGTCTGGAGCAGGCAGCAGGGGGCATTGGTCTCCATGTGAATGTAGACAAAACAGAGTACATGTGTTTTAATAAAAAAGGAGACATTTCCACTCTAAATGGTGGCTCGCTGAAACGAGAGGACAAGTTCACCTACATCGGAAGCAGCATCTCATCTTCTGAAGATGACATTAATATTGCTATCGATAGGTTATCGATCATATGAAAGTCAGACTTATCCGGTAAAATAAAACGCAATTTTTTTCAAAGCAGCGGTCGTGTCAATACTACTATATGGATGCACTGTATGGACGCTGACTAAGCGTATAGAGAAAAAGCTAGATGGGAATTGCACAAGAATGCTACGAGTTATATTGAAGAAATCCCGGAAGCAACATCTCACAAAACAGCATCTGTACGGCCACCTACCTCCCATCTCTAAAACCATCCAAATAAGACAGATAATACATACGGGACACTGCTGGAGAAGTAAGGACAAACACATAAGCGACGTTCCCCTATGGACTCCCACACACGGACGAACAAGCGTTGGACGACCAAGTGTTGGACAACTAACAAGAACTCCGTCTACAACAACTCTGTACAGACATTAGATGACCCCAACTGGACTGGCCTCGCCCAGGCTCAAAAATCAACTAACCTCGCCCAGAGATAAATCTCAACTAACTGCTTTTTTTTCAAAAATCACCAAAATTCCCAGTCCATCGCTTCCGGACATGACGTCATTCGCATCCCAGACTTATTTCCCATCTGGGGTTTGTATTATGACATCTGTGATTGTCACATCCTCTGCGCACTAGCGTGAACACCTGCACTCAATGTGTGCATCTGCACGTGCACTAAGCCGAATAGTTCTAAGCCTAACCAAACCAAATGATAAGATATAACCAACGAAAAATGATAATATAAAAAAAAATCCTTCCGCAGTTATATAACAATATGACGGTAGAGTAAAGCTAGTTTGAATTTAGAACTTTCCTTCTCCTAGACTGGTTGCCTTATCACGGCTAAAGAACCCAGTCTGCCGTTCTACTCAAGCTCGTTAGGGAACAGAGGGATTCATGCCTTTCCCAAGAGCATTTACACGAAATGAAATGCAAGCAGCCTGGTCCAGCATACGAACTCGGTTCACCAATTCCATATCTGTGAGAGTAATCGAAAACGTTCAAAAAACGATATTTTTTATGTCTTGTTTGAATAAAGGAATTTCCTGTCCAGTTTGCAACCGTCTAAATTCTGAACATAGTCGACCATAGTCGAGGGCGACCCGAAGGCTCCCTTTTCAATAGCTACTACATTGAGGTGTTGGAGAGGGCGCTACTCCATTCCCTGGATTGTTCCACTTTACCCTTGATCTTTTCCTTATAATACAGAATGTTAAGCAAGGTGGCATCAAGTACCATTTTTTGTGTCTTGGTATGACTCGACCTGGGAACTCTAACCATTGACGAACACCGAAATAAAAACTTGATTTTTTTTTCTCTCCTTCCAAGATGGAAGAATCTACATCATACAGCTTTGTTACAAATCAACAACTTCATGGATTGTTGAGTCCATGTTTTCTCAAAGAGGCCATGCAGACCCCCAGGGGTGAATAAAATTTGGGTTCAGTAGATAAAACGATAGATGTCTACAGGGGATGAATTTACTAGTCTGTATTTATAAATCCCTTCTTAACAGGAGACCAAAAATCTCTGAATCATGAAGACTAGTTGCCAGATATCACGCACCTAGCACTAGTCAGTTACCGGTAACTGTTACTGTCTGTATTTCCGTAAATATATTCTGCTGTAAACCTTACATCTCTACGTTATTCATTTCTGGCCCTTCAAGACCTCAACAGTAACTCAAAATGATCTATACAGACTCCTAGTGGGAATGACATTATGGTTGGGTGAATAAAAGCATAGAGGGCCTACAGGGGGTGAATTAACTGGTTTGTATTTATAAATCCCTTTATAAGAGTAGAACTTGAAGACTCAAAAAATGGTACTTGATGCCTCCTTGCTTAACCCTCAGCATTATAAGGTACAGACCAAGGATAAAGTGGAGCAATCCAGGGAAAGGATTGGCACTCTCCACTACACCTTGGTATAGTAGGACGTTAACAAAATGTACAGAGGAAAAAGCTAGATGGAACTGCAAAAGAATGCTATGGGCTATACTGAACAACCCCGGGAAGCAACAGCCCAAGAAGCAACAGCTGTATGGCCACCTGCCTCCTATCTCTAAAACCTTCCAAATAAGACGAACAAGACATGCGGGATACTGCAAGGATAAACTCATAAGTGACGTTCTTCTATGGCCCCCTCTCCACACGGATGTGTTAGTGTTGGCCGACCAACAAGAACTAAAACGACTCTGTATGGACACACAGTGTAGTCTGGAAGACCGGCCGGGAGTGATGGACGATAGAGACGTATGGGAAGAGAGAGAGAGAGTCAGGGAAATCCGTGCTAGCAGAGTGACTTGATGATAATCTCTGTTGCAGCTTCTTTTTTCATCTGTTAAAAATGTCTGTGTTGGTACTGTAATAGCCATGTGTCCCTCCACACCCTCAAAATTATTCCCACTAGTTCACTTCTCTCTCTCTCTCTCTTTCTCTCTCTCTCTCTCTCTCTCGGCCGTATAGTTGATGCCTTGTAGGGTGTTGCCGCCAGGACTTGTTCAATATTGCTCGCAGCATTCTTGTGTAATTGCCGTCTAGCTTCTTCGTCAGCCGTTTAGTTGGCGTCCAAGTAGTGCATCCATACAGCAGTATCGATACGAGCGCTGCCTGGAAGAAACTGCGTTTGATTTTATCGGTCAGGTCTGATTTCCATATGATCGAAAGTCTATCGATAGCTGTCCATGCCTTCGTTAGCCGTGTGTCGATGTCCTTTTCGGTTGATGAGACGCTGCTTCGTGGGTAGGTGAATTTCTCTACCAGTTTCAGAGAGGTTCCGTCTAGTGTGGAAATGTCACCTGATTGGTTATAGCACATATATTCAGTTTTGTGTGCATTGACATAGAGGCCAAATAATAATAAATCAATATGTATTGGTTTTTATGTATATTTAATAACATGAATGCTAATCTGTGACTATTGGTTTCAAGCACGTCATAATACCGCAATCCAAGGCAGAAAAACCTTTTAAAGTTTATTGATAACCTCTTTAAATGAGTCAGAGCTCGTTTGCTTGCACACAGTAAAATGGTTATTGCCATCCAATACTAATTCAGTCCAACACCAATCATTTATTTGCACACAGTTAAATAATTTCAAGTATTGCAATTGATTGGATTTTGTTTTGCTAGAAATAAAAAAAATGCTCGCATGAAGAAAAAAATATTCTTACTAAAAAGGAAACTTCAGAAAAAAATGTCGTTCTTTATGTTCGGTCCGCAATACTAACGGAAATGAACTTGCTATGACGAGATGAAGAGAAAATAATGCATTGTACGTTGACAAACAGACGCGCATGCGCACTGGAAGATAACAGTAAGCCATGACCGTTATATCAGCAAAGAGTGAAAGAGAGACGCTTAAAATATACCTGCACCAGTGCTATTTGATTAGAGACGCTTATAACTTGGGTATATTGTTGCTTTTACGGGAAACACTGGCTACTAAACACAGCCTAAAAGTCTAAAACGACATCCCATCAACAAACATCATGATAAAATATCTTCGATATATCTATATATTTTTTTTCATCATACAACGTGTGAAAGCACGTGCGATACTCTAGCCTCATCAGCCGCCAACCAGGGTGATAAAATATCTTCGATATATATATATATATAAGTGCATTTACACACCTCCGTACGAACTGGATGCGACATAAGGTCATTTTTGACCGTTTAACAGGTTTGAATTCAGCGTCTTCCTTCTCCTAGATCAGTTGTTATACCAAGGTTAAAGAGCCTAATCTGCCCTACTACATTGCTGGAGGAAGAATAATTAGATTCATAAATTCCAGGGGATATTAGCGCTATTTAAAAATCAGACTCGAGCAGGAATTGAGCTCGGGTCAGCGAATCCGTTTACTACGACCTTAACCATTGCACCAGAGCATCTCCAATGACACACACACACACACACACACATATATATATATATGTGTGTGTGTGTGTGTGTGTGTGTGTGTGTGTGTGTGTGTGTGTGTATGTATGTGTGTGTGTACGCTCCCCGACGGGGGTTGAGCACTCTGGCAAAGGAATTTACAGCTGCCACTCGCATAATGCAAAGCTCTTCGAATGAATTGTGCACTCTGGTATCCGATAAGGCGAAAATGTAAACAAATGAAAGCTACTACATAATGCCAAATAATTACCGAGTTGATGTGGTTCGCTTCCTGGCTGAGCGGTATGATACTAAGTCGAACGTAAAGTTGGGCGGGTTTCGATCCCAGTTTCAAGCGTCCTACGTGACTAGCCATACTGAAGAATTGTGATACAACGAAACCGTCAGTCTGTAGATGACAATATATATATATATATATATATATATATATATATATATATATCGTCGAGAGGAAAAGGTTCGTGGAAGAAAAAGCTTTTTTAATCTTTATCAAAATTGCTGATATGCTATACGTAAAGCGAAGTAAAATGTACTTTCATTAACTTTGAGACCAAATAGTAATAGTTGGTGCCTTGTGCGGTGTTGCCGCCAGGACTTGTTCAATATTGCTCGCAGCATTCTTGTGTAATTGCCGTCTAGCTTCTTCGTCAGCCGTTTTGTTAGCGTCCATGTAGTGCATCCATATAGCAGTATCGACACGACTGCTGCCTGGAAGAAACTGTGTTTCATTTTATCGGTCAGGTCTGACTTCCATATGATCGATAGCCTATCGATAGCTGTCCATACCTTCGTTAGCCGTGTGTCGATGTCTTTTTCTGTTGATGAGACGCTGCTTCCTAGGTAGGTGAATTTGTCTACTAGTTTCAGAGAGGTTCCGTCTAGTGTGGAAATGTCGCCTGTTTGGTTATAACACATATATTCAGTTTTGTGTGCATTGACATGGAGGCCAATACCTGCGGCGGCTCGTTCCAAACTATGCGGTAGTGTTTCGGCTTTGTTGGGTGTATTCGCTAGTAACGCTATGTCATCGGCGTAGTCAGCGTCGGTAATTTGAATTGCGGGGTACCTTCTGCTTCTTTTCTTTGTCAGCTCGAAGCCGCCATATATATATATATATATATATATAAAAAGAATTAGGTATTAAATAACCCACAAGCGTCGATATGCCGTAAAAACACCAGTCAACCGATAAACCAAAGATACAAGAAAGCTCTTTATTTGGTACATTAGTTCAGTCTTTTTTTTTTCTCAAAAAAAGTGCAAATCAAAAGTATCGAGGATTGGCAATGACCAATTCTAAAAGCTATTTAGATGTGCTCAGCTCTTCACACGTCTAGACAGTAATCTAGACACTTAGACATTGTCACTTTTTAATATAAGTTACTCAATTGTTCACACAACTAGACTATAATCTAGACGTCTAGTCATCATCACTTTATTATATGAGTTGCTCACCTGTTCACACGTCTAGACAATTATCTAGACGTATAAACATCGTGGCGTAAAAGTTAACGATGGAGGAAATGTACATGGTGACCCGAGTTTAAATCCTAGACGAGGCTGTCAGCATTTTTCCATTGCACAAATATAAATATCAATCCAACTAAAGTTTAAATCTTATTCGCACGTGGACGCCAATCCCCTAGCATTTATAAGCCTATTAGTCTTTAAATTTAATCAATCTTGGAATAAACATCTTCTGAAATCAGTTGAGATTGATTTGGTTTATTTTTTCTTTGTTTAACGGCATCTCAACCTTCGTGAGTTATTAAAAAAGTCGAATACTCCAAAATGCTTTGATATTAGATGTAACCTGCGCCTGGAAGAAAAAATACAAATTATGCTATGCCCAGACCCTGAAAAATTATCTAATCAGAGATGTGATTTAATAGCTAGATAGATATAGGAATAAATATAAACTATAGATAAATATCATAGATAATGTTTGATTAACTATAAAGATAGAATTAAATTGAGATTTGAGGGGAAATGAATAAGATAAAATGGGAAGACACCATGTAATGTGAAAGGACGTACGTTTCAGTGGAAAGGTAACTGAATTAATGGGCACGAATATAAAATTTGAATTTTAAATTTTAATTCTAAATTTTGAATTTAATTTAATCTTTGTGTAAGTTCACGTACCTTGGAAGTAGCATCTCATCTACCGAGAGTGATATCAATATGCACCTGGTGAAGGCGTGATCAGCTATCGATCATCTGTAAGTCCAACTTATCTGATAGAATAAAACGGGGTTTCTTACAAGCAGCGGCTGTGTCCATACCACTCTACTGGTGGACGTTAACAAAATGTACAGAGGAAAAAGCTAGATGGAACTGCAAAAGAATGCTATGGGCTATACTGAACAACCCCGGGAAGCAACAGCCCAAGAAGCAACAGCTGTATGGCCACCTGCCTCCTATCTCTAAAACCTTCCAAATAAGACGAACAAGACATGCGGGATACTGCAAGGATAAACTCATAAGTGACGTTCTTCTATGGCCCCCTCTCCACACGGATGTGTTAGTGTTGGCCGACCAACAAGAACTAAAACGACTCTGTATGGACACACAGTGTAGTCTGGAAGACCGGCCGGGAGTGATGGACGATAGAGACGTATGGGAAGAGTTAATAATAATTATTGTAATTCCCTAAATTGTTGTTAAATCTGAAGAATTACGTTAAAATGCCCCGGAGTGGAAGCACCTATTAGGGTCCTATCTATGGGTCAAATAGAACTAAACTGTGTGATAATGCTAAACTTAATTGTTTGAAATAGAACTTCTTTGGCATTGAAACTGTGTACTTACGCTAAACTGAATTGTTTGAAATTCAACTGTTTTGGCATTGAAACTGTGTACTTAGGATAAACTGAATTGTTTGAAATTCAACTGTTTTGACATTGAAATTGTGTACTTCAACTAAACTGAATTGTTTGAAAATGAACTGTTTTGACATTGAAACTATATACTTACGATAAACTGAATTGTTTGAAATTCAACTGTTTTGGCATTGAAACTGTGTACTTACGCTAAACTGAATTGTTTGAAATAGAACTGTTTATCTGTATGAAAATGGATTTGGCATTAAATAACCTACAATGGTTGATGAGCCATTAAACCAAACACACACACGAACACTAATTTGTTGATACATTGATACGTCCGTAAATTAATGTAATTTACGAAGCTATTTGCTTCGATGCGGCCCAAGGCCGAATGAATGGGGCACCCAATGAGACTCGAACTCACTCTTGCAGAATGATGAAAATATTCGTTTTCTGCAATTATTTTTTAAACATTATTTCATTGTCATTGTATTAAAACTCGCAGGTAAATATTATCATTCACACACACACACACACACACACACTTACATATATATATATATATACATAAGTATTATTCGGTCCAGTTAAACCGGAGTTGGGTGTAATTCCATCAGGTCAAAAAAAAAAACATTTAACAGTGAACATTTAAATGTTCCTGGTAAAGAGCTCAATGTAATTGATATTACAGAGCAATAATTTCTTTAAGAAAAACTAAAATCGGTCACATTAGGATTATAAATTTATTTCCATCCTGTTATGGGTTTTGATATAAATCGAAAACACAAAAAAAAAAAAACTAACAGGACTTCTTCAGATCTTATGGATAAAATAATTCAGAATAGACACAGAAAAGAAGGGTGGGAGGGGATAGAAGAGGAGTGAAGAGTTTTCTCCGCATTTAGCCCACTTCCGGTTTTTTTTATTTATTGCCGGTTGGAATTAGAGTAAATTAATTTTTCTATTTTTTATTTTTTAAATTCTAAATACATTTCGACTTAAAACTCCAGATTTAATACTAATTTAGATAAATACAACTTTCTTTAGTGACTTTACGTAAGGATACAGTAATACTTATATTAAATTAAATTCAAAATTTGAAATTAAAATTTTAATTTCAATTTTTTTTTTTTTTTTCGCGTCTATTAATTTAGTTATTCTTCCATTGAAGAGTACGTACACATCACATGGTTTCTTCTCATTTTTTTTTATTTTATTTTATTTTTATTCATTCACCTTAAATCTCAATTTAATCATTTGTTTCTTTATTTATCTATGATAATTTGTCTATAGTTTAAATTTATTCCTATGGCTACATCTAGCTATTAATTCACATATATATATATATATATATATATATATATATATATATGCGTGAGTGTATGTGTGTGTGTATATATGTGTGAGTGTGTGTGTGTGTGTGTGTTAGTAAATGCTTTGAATATTGTGGGCAGTTGAGATCGTGGGTTGAGTTAGGATTTGTGGGTCACACACTAAGAAAGAGAAATATTGAGTTGAAGCAAAAGAGACAAAAAGCAACTTTTTTTTTAGAACTAGACGAAGATAGATTACCTACGTTTGACTCGAACCTAAGACCGGCACGCTGAAAACCAACGCACCCACTATGCTGAAAAACGGAAACTGTTTTTTTTTAAATGCTCTCATGCTGTTTGTAATGAATTATAGGCGTCGCTTGACTCCCAATAGGTTAATATATCATTTTTCTTTTTTCTTCTTCTTTTGTGATAATTTTTTTTTTTTTTTTTTTTTTGTGGTAAAATTTGACCTCATATGTTGTGATAAATAACATTCGTGGGCGACTCGTGTGGTATAAAGGGAAGCGAACTTGTCTATCAGACAATTGTTCGTGAGTTTGATTCACACTGAATGCTCCTTACTTCTAGCCTTGTGCCAAACTAAAATATGCTCAGTAACTGTCAACAACATTTAAACTCAGTTTCTCATATCTATATTTTTTTTTAATTATTGAAAATATTTAGCAAACTAGACTAACAGATCATGGTCAGTGAGTTCGATTCTCACTGGGTGCTTCATATGTCTGGCCATGTGCCAAATTAAACTGACTTAGTGAAAATAACAACTTTCAAATTTGTCACCTTATACTAATACAACTACTATAACTGTCCATCTAATGATCACGTCCTCCAATTTTTTTGGTGGGGGGGGTCATCGTGGTGTAATGGTTAAAGAGATGGACTGCGGAATCGTAGTACGCGAGTTCGTACTCCAGTCGCGCTATTACGTTCACATTCGGGCAAATACCCTTGGGAAAGGTATGAACCCCCTTCTCCTCCCAGCTATGGGTTAAATAATACCACTACTGTTCTTCTAGGAGAATGGCTTTGGCATTAAATAACCTACAAAGAGTTGATATGCCATTAAACAAAGAAACCAAACCAGTTCTTTGGGGGGGTATTTTTTAAAAATTTTAACTGGTATTGCCAATCGTCAAAAAAGAAGGTTATAACCCCGCCTAATTTTCTTTTTAGTGATGTCCTTATGCCAGAGTCTTGGTCTATCTGTTTTACGTGACCCTTTTCTAAGTTGAGAGTACAGAATCTGTTTTGATGATCTGCTGTCTTCAGGTCTGTTCAAGTGGGTAACCCATTGCGTTGGGAGAGTATATCGTACATGTCAGACAGTTTAGATTTCTCAAGGAATAATTTATTTGGGATATGCTCCCATCACTTGACATTTAGTATTTTTCGCAAGTATCGTATCGTATAAACGAGAAGTCTTTGGGAATCTGTTTTGTATACCATCCAAGTATTTTTGAGAGAATCATAGTGCGGCACGCAGCTCATTTAACCGGCCCATTTTTCAAACCCAGGTCGAGTCATACCAAAAACTCAAAAAATGGGACTTGATATCTCCTTGATTAACACTCAGCATTATAAGGTACGTATCAAGGGTAAAGTGGAGCAATCCAAGGAAAGGAGTTGTGCCCTTCCCTACACCTCAATGTAGTAGCTATTGAAAAGGGAGCCTTCGGGTTGCCCTCGACTACGGTCGCCAACAGTACTTACTTACAATGGTCATTTAGCTTTTATGGAGAGGTCTTTGTTGAACCAGACTCGCTTCTCAGTCCGTTAAAGGCTTTCGAAGCATCTGACGTTCGTGAATCTCGTTCTGCATTTACTCTATTGTTGTGGGAGACTGTGGCGCGTAGATGTTTGAATTCGACACCTTACATCTGTTATATAATTGCGGAATGATTTTTTATACAATCATTTTTCGTTGGTTATATCTTATCATTCGGTTTGGTTAGGCTTAGAACTGTTCGGCTATTAATGCAGGTGTTCACGCTCGTGCGCGGATGATGTGACAATCACAAATATCATAATAAAAAGCCCAGATAGGAAATGAGACTGGGGTGTGAATGACGTCATGCCCGGAAGCGATGGGCTGGGAATTTTGGTGATTTTTGAAAAGTAGTTATTTGAGATTTGTCTCTGGGCGAGGCTAGTTGATTTTCGACTATGGGCGAAGGGAGTTGATTTTTAAGCCTGGGTGGGACCAGTCAAGTTGGGGCCTACGGGATGTGCCGCGCGTTTTGTTGGGTCAGATGGAACGGTCGAAAGACTAAACTCAAGAAGTCAATAAACGTTTCGTACCTGAACTAAAGAAAGTCGTCAGTGTTTCAGGATTTCTATACATGTGGACATTTTATGTATTCGTATTTTGAATATGTTACACATCGTATAATGACTGACAGACAGACTATTTCAACATAAGAATTTGGTTCAACCCTTAGCTAAAATTTGCTCTAAAATTGGATCTAGCGAACCAATATTGGGAATTCGATTCTCACTGAGTGGCCCATACATCAGGCGTACTGGAAAAAAAGATATGCTTACAGACAGACAAAGAGACCGACAGACTATTTCAATCAAAGAATTTGGTTCAATCCTGAGCTTAAATTTGATCTGAAATTTGATCTCGCTTCTCTAGCAAACCATTATTGTGAGTTCGATTCTTACTAAGTGCTCCAAAACCTTTGGCCTTGTGTTTAGTAATGGTCAACATTCGAAGCCTTGTGAGAAGACAGAAGAAAATTAGTAGAAAAAAATAAAGAAATGGATTGTCAGTTGTCAGGAATCAATGCAATCATTGTAGATACAATAGGACTATTATCATATTAGGAGTGGCTTCGTGGTTAAAGAGATGGACTGCGGACTCGTAGTAAGAGAGTTCGAACTCCCGTCTCGCTATTACTCTCACTTTCGGACAAATACCTTTGGGAAAGGTATGAACCCCCATATCCTCTCACCTATGGGTTAAATAGCATTACTGCTGTTCTTCAAGAGAGATGGTTTTGGCATTAAATAACCCCCAAAGGGTTGATATGCCATTAAACAAAAGAAACCAATCTTATGAAAATTATGTTTTTGTCTCTTTGTAACCAAAACTACGTCACCGTCAACGTCACAATTCCCTTTGTTATTTACGTTTTATTCTCAGGGATTATCAAAAAATCACATTTTAATCTTAATAAACAACCTATTTATTAAAGATAACTCCATTAAAATCTCCACCTAGTCAGTTGGGGCATTAAATAACCCATAAAAATTGATATGCCATTAAAACAAAGAAACCAAACCAAGCCAAAATACTTGAGATAAAGAGAAAATATTGTTTTAGGTTTTGTGAAATGGTCAGTTGTTAATTATCAGCTGTGCAATCTTGTGCAGGTATAGTGATTTGATGAATTGCATTAGGAAAAAAATATAGTCAGATGCTAAAATATTATAAATTATCTTAAAGATGTGAACCCAAATACCATTAATGATATCCAGTATATACGAGAGTCGTTCAGATAGTTCTTGGTTCCTCCCTGATTTTTCGTATGTATGGACCTTATCTGCAAACAGCCATCTAAATGAGTTTTTCTATTTTTATGAGAAGCTTTTTGCAACAATACAAATATTTAGCTGTGACTTCTTTATAAGTGAGGCTTAGAATATTTTGAACAACCGCGTTTATATATATATATATATATGTGTGTGTGTGTGTGTGTGTGTGTGTGTGTGTGTGTGTGTGCATTTGGTTTGGTTTGGTTTTATGGCATATCAACCATTGTAGTTTATTTAATGCCAAATCCTCTTTATACATACATGTTAAATATATATGATTTGGTTTGGTTTGCTTTTATGGCATATAAATCATTATACGTTATTTAAAGTCAAATCCTCTTTATACATATATATTAAACATATATATTTTTTGTAAACACATTTTGTAGAAAACATTCTTAAAGTAACCTGAGCTCTTTTTTGCACACAACCAAATGGTTCAAGTATTGCTATATAACAATCGCAACCTTACATCATTCATTTGCTTGTACATAGTTTTTTTCTATTTGACCCATAGATAGGACCCTATTAAGTACTACCACTCCGAGTCAGTATGAACCTAGGAGTAATGGGAATGAAGGGGTTGTCGTATTCTCCAAATCTCCAAGGCTGGAGACCAGCTATCAGATGGTTTAATGTCATATCCAAGACACTCGCTGGAGGGTCGTCTTTCCCTTCTACAAAGATACAGTTGAAGTATTCTTCAGCCCCAGCCGAATATGTGTATGTGTGTGTGTGTGTGTGTGTGCATACGCGAATATGAGCCTCTGGCCGGTTTCGTTGACCCAAAGATTGAGGGATTAACATCAAAGATTATCGTGGTGACTGAGACAGACCTTTAACAGAAGAAAAGAGAATATCGTTCTGTTTTTTGTTGAATGGTCAGTTGTTAAGAATTAGCGGTGCAAATCTACACAGAGATTTGATGAAGAATATTTAGTAAAAAAAATCAGACTTTATGGTCCACCTCGGGAGATTAATAATAGCTTAAGTAAACTTTGTTTCTAGATTTTATAAAGAAGATCGTTTTGATAGAGTTGTAATTCTTTTTAATTCCAGTCTGTCAATATCCTATCGGGGTAAATTGTCCGTGATTAACTTTTGGAAGATTTTTGTGAATTTATATACAAGTATGTATTTTGCGTGTGTTTATATATAAATCCATGTATATAGAGAACCTTGTTCAGTTAAATAAGATGAATATATATATATAATTTTCTTTTCAAAAAACAACAATCGGTCACATTAAGATAATAAATTTATTTCCATCCTGTTAAAAGCATTTTTTGTCTTAGTCTGGTTGTAAAAGTGAAAAAATTTATTTTAATCCATTTCTTGTTTGATCTGAAGAAGTCCAGATAATTTTGGGGGGCATTGATTTATAATCAATGCTTTTAACAGGATGGAAATAAATCTATTATCTTCACCGGATTTACTGGATTGAATAATATCCTTTATTGGAATATTTAAATTGTCCTGCTTGGAATTGTTTTTAACTCCGGATTAACTGGATTGATTACTGACTTATATATATATATATATATATATATATATATATATATATATATATATATATGGGGGGGCTATTTATATAGGCTATATGTACGCAACATATATGAATAAATATATATAGAGAGAAGGATATCTCTTTCGATATTTATATATATATATATATATATATACATATATATATAAAAAAAACTATATATATATATATTGTTATCCACAGACGGACTGTTGCGTTCTATCACAACTCTTGTTGTATATTGACCTACGACCTGGCCAGGTTGTCAAAATAGGAAATGCACCTATGTAAATAACAGGTGCATCTGGTCGAGGAATAGCAGAGTGTAGCCTTGACCGTGGATGGGTTGAATGAGTGCAATTTGTGACGCCCACAAGAAGGTGGACGTTGAACTATTATATAACTCGGTGAAGACAGGAAGTCAGTTAGTTTGGAGACAAGACCAGTTGGAGAGAAGACGCTAGAATGAGAACATGTCCCAGAGAGGCTGGGCCCCCAGCTCCCCTGTTGAGCAGCCCAGGAGAACGGGAAAGAAACGCTGATGGCCATAAGAGTGGGGGTCAATATGTTGCAGTTCTGTTCCGTCTCCAACTCCCTCTCACACACAACCCTTTCAGAGTGGACCTGGGAGCAATGGTAATCATGGGTTACTCGTCATTCCTTAAAGGTCCAGCATTACTGGACCCTCGTCATCAGATTGTTTAATGTCATATAACCAGGACACTCGTTGGGGAAGGCTTATCCCTATGCCGAGAAGCTGTAAGTTAAGTCTGCACCTTCGGCCGATTGGCCAAACTCTCAAAAGAGTAAATAATAATTATCATTTCGTGTAACTATTTTTGATACAAATTATTTGTTCAGGTATATCATTCCGGACTTTGGCATGAGGTTAGAGTGTTCACCTAATGGCCCGGGAGACCTGGCTTCAATCCTAGGTCGAGTCATACCAAAGACTCAAAAATAGTACTTGATGCCTCCTTGCTTAACACTCAGCATTATAAGGTACGGATCAAGGGTAAAGTGGAGCAATTCAGGGAAAGAAGTAGCGCCCTCCCCTGCACCTTGGTTTAGTAGCTATCGAAAAGGGAGCCTTCGGGTCACCTTTGACTAACGTCCCCAACTTTACTTCTTTTTATTATTGCTTTCTCCTTTCAATCATACATCTTAGATGCATCCGGGAGGTCTTCAGTGATGTGCTGTCTTCATTGCCGATTTCGGGTTATTTCTGCATCATATCGGCTCCGACAGTAACCCCGGCATGACTCTGGGAGAGCCAAGCCGCCTCCGTGATCGCGACGTGCTACGCTCGTGCCTCTACCAAAGAAAAGAAAAAAACAATAAGGCCTGACTTCGGCCGTTCTTTTAGACATCTGTCTTTTAGTAAACAGCCAATGAAAGCAGGACATTCCACACTCCTCTGCTCTATATAATACCATCTTTACCTCATCCGGTTTCGCCAGGCTACTTCCGGAATCGGTACCGAAGTAAGATGTTATTTTAATACTCGTCCGTGTCCATGATTTACACCTCACTAGACTTACACGAATCTCCCGCCAAATCTGTCCTATACTTATACTTCTAAACTAATATGAATTAAGCCCCCGCTCAAAACTATTCAGTCAGTCTTTAACTCTTACCTTATACCCTTATTCGAAGAAAAAAAATACTCCCGTTTATTTGGCTCACGAAATCATTTGCTACAGATTAACTCATGCTTTTTGCCAAAATTCCCCCTCCCCGTTTATCATTAATCTATGCTCATATTACCAATCTAATGCATATTTCTAAAAAAACAAAAACAAAAGAAAACGTAACTCTATTCAACTCCTTACATTCTAATTTATTACTATTTCGAACCTATCTCCAGCTCCCCACTTCGTCCCATAAACTATTTGCAATTAGGTTTCAATCAATTAACTAAATCTGCTCGTGACCGCTGGCAAATAAATTTGTTAAAACCTTAAATTGTAGCGGACCATAACCAGTATACGAGGAAGAAAAAAGAAAAAGAAAAAATAAAACAGATTATTAAATATTATCTCATTTAAAAATGTTCAAACAGATTGTTTTGAACCATAAATAGAGTCCAAACACGAACTACTGTTGTATATTGACCTTCGACCCGGCCAAACATGCCATTCCAAAGTGATGCACCGGAAGGAAATGACACATTCCGATGGCAGTTATGAGAAGAAATCGCCTAGGCGGGCTTGGCTGAAAAAATGGGACAAGGTAAAATCCCGCGGTACAGTCATAGACTGATGCACCGGAAGTGAGTGACCTGTGAACTACATGATAGTTATTTCCGCTTGATGACGATAAAACATGCCATTTCAAAGACTGAGTGGGCGAGGGAACTATTATATAACTCGGTGAAGACAGGAAGTCAGTGAGTTTGGAGACCCGTTGGTGACACGATGCGGTAGAGAAAGCCCGCACCCGGGCCTCCGGTTGATCAGCCCTGGAGAACAAGAAAGACATAACGCTGATGGTCATAAGAGTGGGGGTCAATATGTTGCAGTTCTGTTCGGTCTCCAACTCCCTCTCACACGCAACCTTTCAAATAAAGTGAGAGGTATATTTTTTTAAAGAAGTCTTCGCTCGTCTTCATTATGTTTATGCATGAATGTGTTGAGTATACAACACTATCACTCGAGACCTGAGAGGATTTAGGAATAACGTAAATGAAGTTTTTTTTATATTTTAATGACAAATAAACTTTCCTGGGGTATTTTATGCCAAATCTCTATAAAAGAATTCTAGTGGTATAATTTAAACCATCGTAGGGGTGGGCTGGTAAAGGATGTGTTCCTATTTTTAATAAGTAAAGTTGACAATCTTAGTCGAAGGTGACCCGAAGGCTCCTTTTTCCATAGCTACAACACTAAGGTGTAGGAGTGGGCGCTACTCCTTTACCTGGATTACTCCACTTTATCCTTGATCCTAATCTTATAATGCTAAGTGCTAAGCAAGGAGGCATCAAGTACCATTTTTTTTAGTCTTTGGTATGACTCGACCGGGGATTGAACCCTACTCTCCAAGACCATTGGCGAACACTCTACTCATTAGGCCAATCAGCTGCAAAGATCTCTCTCTCTCTCTCTCTTTCAATCTATATATATATATATATATATTGCACTCCATTCCAATCATCCATCGCTCTTCGTTATCCTTACATCCAACACTGGTGTGTCCACGTATAGTAGTCCATAAGACAACGCTGCTTATGAGTTCGTCTTTACTTCCCCAGCATGCCTTGCTCGTCTTGAATGGTTTGCGAGATGGGAGGTATATGGCCGTACAGCTGCATTTTGTGAGTTGCTGCCTTCAGGATTTATTCAAAATAGCACGATGCATCCTTTTTTCTCATATATGGGACACTCAAAGGTACTACCACTCAGGGCTAGAGTGAACCTGGGAGTAATGGTCCAAAAATAGGTACCGCCGACTCCTTAAAGTTCTTGAACAGTAACTTCAGCACCGGATGCAATTTAGCAGCATACCAAGACACTTCTCTTTTTTTTTGGAGGGGTGAAATCTTACCCCTCTGTAGGGGACACAGTTAGGGCTCTTGTTTTGACAAGATATGAATAAGATATGATGAGGGTATTGAAAGCAACAGGTTATTACCGCCCCAATCAGCTGGGACGGCAGAATTCACTGACTGCATCTCAGCGGAGGAGTAAGACTCCCCCAACGAGTGTCCTAGATATGACACTAAACAATCTGATAGTGAGGCTCCAGTAATGCTGGAGCTTTGGGGAATGCAGAGTATCTCTTTATTGTCATCACCCCCTGGTTCACTCTGTCCCAAAGTGGTAGCACCCGTTAGGTCCTTATCTATATGTCAAATAGAACTAAAATATATACTTATGCTAAACTGAATTGTTTGAAATAGAACAGTTTTCACAATTAAACTGCGTACTTGTGGTAAACAGAATTATCTAAAATAGAACTATTTTGATATTTAAAATACATCCTTTTGGTAAACTGAATTGTTTGAAATAGAACTGTTTTCACATTTAACTGTGTGTAAAAAAAACTGCATTTTTGAACATAGGAAGATCTTGAAACGAGCAAACTTTTATCAAACTGACTTAATTCGGTGTTGAATGACCCAAAAAGTGTTGATACGCCATAAAACAAAACAACCAGCCAATCAACAACTTATTGGGGAGGTTATATTAAAAAGTAAAGCTAAATGTTATTGTATCGAACTGTAAAAGCGGCAAACAGCTAGTAAAATCTGTAAGCTGACGTACACATTTCTTAAATGGGGTTTAAGTAATGCAGCGACACAGGCGTATGTACATTGGGCCTTCGAACTATTTTAATAGAGGGCGCTGCAACAAGACGTTGACCTCCAGCAAGGTCACTTGCAATTTACATTTTGGTGATATCCATTCGAATATCTAAATTAAGATTTAGGAACAAATTGCTATTTTATGATAGTTCTGATCCTTAAACCTATTGATCCAAAATCTCTCTTTCTCTCTCTCTCTCTCTCTCTCCTTATTACTGATTATTTTTCTCTGTAGTCTCTCCTCTCTCTCTCACTCTCTCCTTACTTCTGATTATCATTCTCTTTATATTTTCTCTCCTAATTTCTGCTTATAATTCTCTCTCTCTCTCTCTCTCTCTCTCTCTCTCTCTCTCGCTCTCTGTGGTTTCTTCTGCTCATTATTCTTGCCAACTGCCACTCTCTCTCTCTCTCTCTCTCTCTCTCTCTCTCTCTCTATCTATCTATCTATCTATCAATCTCTCTCTTTACTTCTGTTCCTTATTCTCGCCATCTGCCTCTCTCTCTCTCTCTCTCTCTCTCTCTCTCTCTCTCTCTCTCTTATGTTCTAAATATGACACTAAACTGCTTCTAATGACCAGGCTCCTGTTCAAATCTATAGAGTATGGAGTACTCTTTTACTGCCATTACTCCCAGCTCCACTCTGACTCGGACTGGTAGTATCTGTCTGAATCTCATCAATGGGTCAAATTGATCTGGTCAAAAATTATTCGTATTCGATTAGACAGTGGATATAAAAAAATCTTAAGACACAACACAAAAATTGTCCAATGAATATGTTTCTCCTCCCCGATATATATATACGTACGAGGATCATTAAATAAGTTTCCTGACTTTTTCGTATGGGCACTTTTATTGATAGTACAAACATGAAACTCTAGTCCCCTTTGAAGGAATCTCCTCCGGCTGCAATGCACTTGTTGTACCATATATTTTGGAATAACCAAAAGTCACAGGGAGCAAGGTCTGGACTATAGGGAGGGTAACGAATTGTCTTGATGCCCATCATGGTCAAATAGTTTGTGACAAGGATCGAGTTATTGTCTGGTGTATTGTCCTGGAGGAAATGCCACTGACCCGATTTAAAGAGTGCTGGCCTTTTCCGACGGAATCTCTTCCTGAACTCCCTTAAAACCTCAACATAGTAACCCTAACCCTAATCCTTTGGCCAATCAACTCTGGTGTATTGACTTCCTAACTTCTCCCACACCTCTCATCATCCCTCGCAGACTCCCTGCCTTCCTTGAATCTCTTATGCCACTCAAAAACTGATGCTCGATTCATGCAAGATGCTCCAAAAGCAGTCTGAAGCATTCCACACGTTTCTGTGGCATTTTTTCCAAGTTTAAAACATAATTTTATTGCATATCGTTCTTCTCAAGTGTCCTCACGTCCAGATTGCATTTTTGAATTTCACCAGTTATGACAATCAGGCTTTAGTGGGGTGCATTCCAATTACTGCTGTCGCTGTTGATTTGAACCTAAAATCAAAGAAATTGGTCAGTCATCTCATAAGACGTATAGCAATAACATAGTGAATTTTCAAGAGTCTACGACAATATTAAATGTACAAAAAAAGTATGGAAAATTATTGAATGCACCACGTATATATATATATATATATATATATATATATATATCTCAGAGTGTTCATATCTATCTCCTTGCCAAGTCGGATGGAACTGTTGAATACACCGACTGCTTCCCTGTAGAGGAGTAAGACCTTCCTTTACGAGTGTCCTGGAGATGACACAAAACAATCTGATGGTGAGGTTCCAGTAATGCAGGAGATTTGGTGAATGCCATCGCTCCCAGGTCCATTATAGCGCGGAGTGGTAGCATCTGAGAGGGCCATATCTATGGGTTAAATAGAACTAATCAGTGTACTTATGTTAAACTGAGCTGCTTGAAATTGAACTGTTTTTGATATCGAAACTGTACTTACGCTAAACTGAACTTTTTAAATTAGAATTGTTTGACTAAACTGAATAGCTTGAAATAGAAATGTTTTTGAAAATTAAACAAGGAACTCATGCTGAACTGAATTGTTTGAAATAGAACTGATTATTCGTATAAAAATGGATTTGGCATTAAATAACCTACAAAGGTTGATTTGCCATAAAATCCAAACAGCCAATTGCTGGGGCTATAGAATACACCGACTGCTTCTCTGCAGAGGGGTTAGACCCCCCCCCGCCGCGACGAGTGTCCTGGATATGACACTAAACAATCTGATGGTGAAGTTCCAGCAGTGCTAGAGCTTTGGGAAATGCGGAGTACCCATTGCCATTGCTCCCAGTTCCACTCTGGCCCGGAGTGGTAGCACCTGATAGGGCCCTATCTATGGGTTAAATAGAACTAACAACATTCTTATGCTAAACTGAATTGTTTGAGTGAACTGAATAGCTTTAATAGAAATGTTTTTGACAATTAAACCGTACTTACATTTAAACTGCGTGCTGATGATTAACTGAATTATTTGAAATAGAACTGTTTTTCGACATTAAAGCTGTATTTACTCTTAACTGAATTGTTACATATACCTGCTTGAATAGTTTGATATAGAAATGTTTTTGACAATTAAACTGTGTACTTATGCTAAACTGAATTGTTTTAAATAGAACAGATTATTTACATAAAAATGGATTTGGCGTTAAATAACATTCAAAGGTTGATATGCCATAAAACCCAACAAACCAAACCAAACCAATCTACTTCCTGTTTCACAATTTTCTTTTTATCTATCTTTTTATTCTGACCATTCATTTGACTTATTTTTCTTCTTCCACTGACTATATAACTTTTTATTTACATTCTCCTTCTTCGGCTATTTTCTTTCTCTTTCTTCCTCAAATAATTTCCCCTTTTTCTTACCTTCCTTCTTTATTTTTCTGTTCTTCCTTCTTCCAGTTACATTTCTTTTCTCTTTCTACCTCGTTTTTCTCCTCATCTTTCTTTCACTTACTACCCATCTTTTTCTCTATATTTTCCTCCTCATCAGTTGTCCGCCCAGTAGACTGGGGCTGTAGAATATGCCAACTGCATCTCTGCAGAGGCATAAGATCCCGCCTCTGCAATTAGTGGATATGACACTAAACCACTAGTTAAGGCTCCAATTTGGGAGTTTTTGGAAACATAGAGTACCGCTTTATTGCCATTACTTCCAGTGTTGAATATTGACCTCCGACCCCGCCAAACATGCCATTCCAAAGACGGTGGAAGTGCATATTCCATTGGCGTGGGCGAGCTTGGCTGACAATATGGGACAGGGTTAAAATCCCACGGTACAGCCACAAACTGATGCATCGGAGGAGAGTGACCTGTGAACTGCATGACAGTTATTTCCGCCCAATGACGATCAAACATGCCATTCCAAAGACGGCGGAAGTGACACATTCCGATGGCCACTTATGGTGAGATATTTAGTGGGTGATTTAACTATTATATAACTCGGTGGAGACAGGAAGTCAGTTAGTTTTGGAGACCAGACCAGTTTGGAGACAAGATGTGGTAGAGAAAGCCAGCACCTAGCAGAGAGCTGGACCCCCGGGCCTCCGGTTGAGCAGCCCTGGAGAACGGGAAAGAAACGGTTATGGCCATAAGAGTGGGGGTCAATATGTTGCAGTTCTGTTCGTACTCCAACTGCCTCTCACACACAAACCTAACAAATAAAGTGAGAGGTATATTTTCAAAAAGACTGTGTCGCTTGTCGTCATTATAATTGTGTCGTTATGATTCTGCATGCATATGCACATGTAGATGCATATTAGTATACAGCACCAGGTTCAATCTGACTTGGAGTGGTAGCATCTGATAGTCTCCCATCTAAGAGTCAAATAGAAGTATTTAACCATTTACTACGTTTAAAATCATTTAACTGTGTGCAAACAAATGACTGTTGAATTAGATTTCGCCAATGGTCCGGGAGACCGGGGTTCAATCCCAGGTCGAGTCATACAAAGACTTTAAAAATGGTACTTGATACCTCCTTGCTTAACACTCAGCATTATAAGGTACGTATCAAGGATAAAGTGGAGCAATCCTGGGAAAGAAGTAGCACCTTCCCTACACCTCGGTGTAGTAGCTAATGCTAATGAAAAGGGAGCCTTCTGGTCGCCCTCGACTACGGTCGCTAAGTTTTAGTTTTATTACATAGCAATGCTTGGAATTATATCACTGCGTGGAAACAAATGCTGACTACGAACTGTTCGTTTACAAATCATATATATATATATATATATATATATAAACAGGATTTGGCATGAGATAACCCACATGGGTTGATATGTCATAAAACATAAACAGCCAAACGTAATGTCTGAGGACAAGAACTTGGTGGCTGAGTAGACCCTTGACCTGCCAGCAGAAGAGGTCATATGTCTTACAATATTTCACTTTGACCTTTACCAGGCTTAATATAAAGTCTTGCCCTGTCGGCTGGGGCTGTAGAATACACCGACTGCACCTCTGCAGAGGGGTAAGACTCCCTCAACGAATGTCCTGGATGACACAAAACAATCTGATGATGA
>CAUZXS010003044.1:5000-47500 GCA_963585895.1 Sepioteuthis lessoniana | reverse complement strand
ATTACTTTAAAAATATATTGAGCACCTAATAAAATTTTTGTTTAAATGAGAAATATGTATTCAATTCCATGTCTATTTGGAAATATATTTAAGATGTGTGCAAAAGTTCCCAATGCCTTGTTTTGAAAACTGGAGATGGAATACACAATACTAAATATTTATATTTGTGTGTGTGTGTGTGTGTGTGTGTGTGTGTGTGTGTGTGTGTGTGTATGAGGGTGGGCTGAAAAGCCCATATGATGACATTGATGGAAGAAGTGTGTGAACCACAAGGGGGACTATGTTGAAAAATGAGTCTCAATTGGTCACATTCCATGAGACTATCTTGGTCAGCATATGAAATTTTCGCCCGATTTGTGTGTCGGTGTATATATACCTATATATGATATATATGCATGTATGTATTCTGCAAATAATTGTATATATAATATTTATGATAGATTAAAAGAAAATCAAATCTGATTGTTTTGATGTGAATAAAAAATGTAATGAGCCTCAATGAAGAAAAAAGAAAGATTGTTAAAAAAAATAAACAACAATGAAAGAAAAAGTAGAAAGAGAAAAAGAAAGAATAAAAAATAAATGAATGAAACAAAAAGGTAAGAAAGAAAGCAAAAGAAAAACTGAAAAAAAAAGATCATAGGGTAATGGGAGGGTCAGTAACCCAACAATGAAAAATTTGAATTCTGAATTTTCCAAGTAAAAAAGGAAATGATCAAAGATTTAAAAGTTAGAGAGACAAATAAGAGAGAGAAAGAGAGATGAATATGAACACTCTTCATGAAAAAGAGTCAAAGAAGTGTAGTTGTGGTTTCCAACAAAGTGTATTACCCAGCAGCAGCAGCAGGAGCTGCAGAGAAACACGTTTTATCGGAGAGCAAGCATTAAGTGCAATAATATTTAGTTTAATAACACGTGCACGTACAAAATACAGATGTGGTGTTTTCTAGCAGGAGCCACACTGATGTATCTTTTTTTAAGGCAGGGAAATCTCCCTCTCCCTCTTATGACAGCTGTTGTCATAGCAACTGGTAAGCTTCACTCGTACATCACAAAAAGGAAAGTCATTGTTTGTAGTGGCCAAATTTTGAATCTTAATAAACAAAATATTTATTACTTCTTCAACAGAAGTTGATATTAATCCCATGATAACTACAAGATACACAATGTGTGTACACTTAGAGTAAGGGAAAAAATGCATTGGATTGAAAGAAAGCAGAATTTTTTATTATATTTTAGAGAAATATCATTGAAAAGGCCATTTTACTATAGAAAAGCATTGGAAACACCATTTTACTTTAGGGATGCATTGGGAAGGACATTTTACGAAATGAATGCATTGGGAAAGTCATTTTACTATAGAAAAGCATTGGAAATGCCATTTTACTTTAGGAATGCATTGAGAAGGCCATTTTACTATAGAAAAGCATTGGGATGCATTGCAAAGGCCATTTTACAAGATGAATGCATTTGGAAAGCTATTTTATGATAGAAAAGCATTGGGATGCATTGAAAAGGCCATTTTACAAGATGAATGCATTGGGAAGGCCATTTTACAAGATGAATGCATTGGAAAGGCCATTTTACAAGATGAATGCATTGGAAAGGCCATTTTACAAGATGAATGCATTGGAAAGGCCATTTTACAAGATGAATGCATTTGGAAAGGTATTTTACTATAGAAAAGCATTGGAAAGGCCATTTAACTTTAATAATTTAATTAATTACTATGCTTAAAAGCATTTAATCATGTTTGCACACAAAGGTTTGGTTTTACAGCATATCAACCATTGTAGGTTATTGAATGCCAAATCCTTTTTATAGATATATATATTAAATATGATTTCTAAACACATTTTGTAGATAAAAGCACATGAAGGATCATTAAATTGAACTATTAGTTTTACATAGTTAAATAGTTTAAAGCATTGCTATGTGAAAACAATTCATTTATATTACATAGAATAGTCAGGGTTAAATAACAATACTTGAAACCATTTAGTATTATTGAGGCTTGCAACTTGGGGAATGTGGAGTACTTCTTCATTACCATTACTCTCAGGTACACTATAATGAGGAGTGATAGTACCTATTATAACATCAACTTATCAAATTCTTTAATTTGGATTACTTTGTTTTTTTAATATTCTCTCCACACACATATATAAATAAATTGTCACTCAATTACCATCAAGTGTTGATATACCATGAAACCAAATAATCTAACCTTCTTCATCATCATCATCATGTCGTGCTGGTAGCACGGATATCCCTGACCCTCTCTCGTCACTTTTCCCTATCGTTCATCGCCTCTGGCAGGTTTTCTGGACTACATCCCGTATCCTCACATAGTTGCTGAATGTATGTTCGTGCTGGTCATTCTGCTTTTGCACGGCTATGTGTGGGGGTCCATAAGAGTACATCACTTATGAGTTCGTCCCTGCTTCTCCAGCAGTGTCCTGCATGTCTGGTTCGTCTAACTTGAATAGTTTTCATGATAGGAGGCAGGTGGCCGTACAGTTGGTGTCTTGTGGGGTGTTGCTGCCAGGACTTGTTCAAAATTGCATTCAGTATTCTTATGTAATTGCAATCTAGCTTCTTCTCCAGCCGTTTTGTTAGAGTCCATATAGTGCATCCATATAGCAGTATCGATACGACCGCTGCCTGGAAGAAACTGTGATTCATTTTATTGGTTAGGTTTGATTTCCATATAATCGATAGCCTATTGATAGCTGTCCATGCCTTCGTTAACCTCGTGTCAATGTCCTTTTCGGTTGATGCGACGCTGCTTCCTAGGTAAGTGAATTTGTCTACTAGTTTAAGAGGGGTTCCGTCTAGAGTGGAGATGTCACCCATTTGATTATAGCAGGTCAAATATATAAATTGATTGATTTTAATAGCATATCTGCCTGTTTAGAGTTATTTAATGCCTAGAAGTTAGGGAATCACATTTATTGTATGTTCCTATTTACATTTTTTATGCAATTGTTTTTCAGTTGAATATGAATTAATTTTAACTACAGGTTTTAAGTATTGTTATTTAATACTAACAGGTATTACCACTCCAGTCAGTGGACTTGGGAGTAATGACAATGACAGAGTACTCAACACTCCCCAGATCTCCAGAACTAGAGCCTCACCACTAGATAGGGGAGTCTCTGTGGTGTAGTGGTTAATGTGCAACATTGAAGTAAACAAGTTTCAATTTCAGGTTGTACTCTTGTATTCACTTTTGGACAAAGGCTCTTGGGAAAGGTATAAATCCAACACACTCCACCTGAGCTATTGGTTAAATAATATGTCGACTGTCCCTCGGCAAATAACCCAGAACAATAAAACAAAACAAAATCAGACAATTTAATTTTCTATCAATGTAAATTACAAAATAAATGCACTAGAATAGTTTTTATTATAAAAATACATTGGAAATGATTTTATCTATAAAAATACATTGGAAATGATTTTTATAAAAATGCATTGGAAATAATTTTATATATAAAAATACATTGGAAATAATTTTATATATAAAAATACATTGGAAATAATTTTATCTATAAAAATATATTGGAAATGATTTTATCTATACATCATATATTAACACAAACACCCTACTGCACACAAGAAAATATCCAATTTAGATATTAGGTTAAAAAACTATAAGAATCTAGCAGAAAATCATTGTTTAGCATTTCGTGACCAATATAGAGGAGTCAATGTTCCATAAATCTAAATTGAAAATCTACAGCTGGGAGATAAGATTAAAGATTATGAGAATCTACTTGAAAATTCATATATAGCTATATATGACCAATATAGAGATATCAATGTGCCATAAAACCGTATTCAGAAACACAGTTTCTAAACTGAGATTTAAGACAATGAAACTAATAGAAAATCCTAGTTTAGCACTACATGACCAATATAGAGAAATCAGTGTATCAAAATTCTATTAAGAATCTTGGAGATGAGATTAAAAATTATGAGAATCTAATTGAAAATCCATGTTTGTCAATTCATAATCAATATAGAGGAGTCAAGATGTGATAGAACTTTATTCACAATTAGAACCTTCAAGATAAGATTAAAGACTTTGATTTTCTTACTTTTTTTCCACACCCCATGGCAAAAATCTTACACCAAATTAAACAACATTTTCAGAAAAATCTAAAATCCAGAACATCAGGAAGAAATTCTTCTTGCAGACCTTCCAAACATTCACTGAACCTTAAAATCTATCAATTACATCAAATTATATCTAACAGCATTATGTTGCTTTCGTTCCTACCCCCTGAAGGAAAGAGGTTGATGTCTGCAACTTTCAAGGTTGATCAGAAACCAAAGAATGATTCCAAATTGTTCTTCAAGAGAATTCTTTGGAAAACAAAAGCCTTGAATATTATCATTAGATTTCAAAATTAATTAATGTTTGCTAAATTATTTTTTTATCTTTGTTAATTCAAATTAATTAGAACAATTATGAAATCAAAACAAAAATCTAATTTTTTTCTTTGAAGAAAAGATGAGTGTCATTTTATGAAAGTTTCATAAAGAGATTTATTTTACCATCTTATCAAAAACATGGGCCCAAAGGTTTGTTTTTTGTTTAATGGCATATCAACCTTGTAGAAGAACAGCAGTAATACTATTTAACCTATAGCTAGGAGGATAATGGGGTTCATGCCATTCTTAAGTGTATTAGTCTGAATGTAAACATAATTGGTGTGACTGGAGTTTGAACTTGCTTAGTTCAGGACCACAGTCCAGCACTAAGCCATTACATCAAGGGGTCTCCCCACCCACTGTCAAAATCATTGAGTTTGGTAGATATGAGGTGCATATGATAACTTTCCAGACTTTTTTCATATGGGCACTTTTATTGATAGTACACACATGAAACTCTAGTCCCCTTCAAAGTAATCTCCTCTGACTGCAATGCACTTGTTGTACTGTTCCAACAACTTCTGGAAGGCTTCATGGAAGTCCTCTTGTGTGAGTGTGTCAGTGACCTTCATCACAGCCTCTTTCATCTCAATTGTCTCATAACGACAGCCTCTGAGCTTAGGGAATAACCAAAGTCACAGGGAGCAAAGTCTGGACTATAGGGAAGGTGAAGAACTGTCTTGATGCCCATCTTGGTCAAATAGTCTGTGACAAGGATGGAGTTGTGGACTGGTGTATTGTCCTGGCGGAAATGCCACTGACCCGAATTGAAGAATGCTGGCCTCTTCCCTAGGAATCTCTTCCTGAACTCCCTTAAAACCTCAGCATAGTAACCCTAACCCTTTGGCCAATCAACTCTGGTGTATTGACTTTCTTACTCCTGCCACACCTCTCATCATCCTTCACAGACTCCCTGCCTTCCTTGAATCTCTTATGCTACTCAAAAACTTATGCTTGATTCATGCAAGATGCTCCAAAAGCAGTCTGAAGCATTCCATACATTTCTGTGGCATTTTTTCCAAGTTTAAAACAGAATTTTATTTCATATCATTCTTCTAAATTATCAGATTGCATTTTTGAAATTCACCAGCTGTGACAATCAGGCTTTAGTAGGGTGTATTCCAATTGCTGCTGTAACTGTTCATTTGAACCTTAAATCATAAAAACTGGTCAGTCATCTCATACAATGTATAGCAATGACATACTGAATTTTCAAGAGCCTACAACAATTTTAAATGCCCATACAAAAAAAGTCTGGAAACTTATATGTACCTCGTATGCATCAGCACCCAGTCATGTAACCAGTTGAAGTGAACTCTCCAGAACTCTGAAGAAGGAAAGATGTTATGCTCGTTGGGGCATTCTATTATGTGCATGTGGTTAAGACCATTCTCTGGGCCATGATTGGTTGCTGGCCCAGGAATGGACATATTGGTTAGTGTGTGTGTATATATATATATATATATATATATATATATATATATATATATATATATCCCAGCTTGTTTCACTTGTAGTGTGGAACTGTATTGAGCCCATTTTATTTTTGTTTGCCAATTGGACATTTGTTTCAATGTAAAACACATTTATGTCATTCACACAATTTAATTACGTACTACAAACATCAATAGATCTAATGAAAGAAATGAGAAAATGGTCTCGCACTAAAAAAGGGAAGAAGCAGATGATATCCAGCAGGAACCATTATGAATGCAGACTACACAGATGATCTAGTGCTTGTTGCAAATACAGCCACCAAAATTGAATATCTGTAGCATAGCCAAGAGCAGGTAGCAAGAGGCATTGGTCTCTTTATGAACTCGGATAAAACAGAGTTCATGTTTTAAACAAGATGGAGACATCTCCACATTAACACAACACTCAATAAGTCCCGGGCCTAACTGATAAAACAACAACAACTTTTAGGCAAAATTCGACTTTATTCATCAACATAGTTTCCTTCTAGAGTGATACACTAATTCCAATGCTTCTCTAACAATTCAATATCTTTTTTGTAGAGCAATTTGTCTTTGGCCTCAAAATATGCCTTAGTTTCCAATATCCATTTCTTCATTGAAGCCAAATCTCTTTCCCTGGAGCATTCTTTTGAGGTCTGCAAACAGCCAGTAGTCACTGGGGGCCAGTTCTAGTGAATAGGGTGGTTGTGGAAGCAATTCGAAGTGAAATTCGTGTAGTTTTGCCATTGTTGTGTTTGACTTGTGACATGGTGCATTGTCTTGGTGAAAGAGCATTTTTTTCTTCTTCATTTGTGGCCATTTTTTAGTGATTTCTTCCTTGAAACAGACCAATAATGCTATATCATATTTGCTATTGATGGTTCTTTCTTTCTCAAAGTAATTGATAAAAAAATACCTTGTGCATCTCAAAATACTGAGGCCAAAACTTTGCCTGCTGATGTTAGCATCTTTAGTTGCTTTGGACGGCTTTCACCTGCTGTCCGTCCACTCAGCTGACTACCAATTTGACTCCAGAGTGAAGTGGTGGATCCATGTTTCATCCACTGTCATATATTTATGCAAAAAACTCCTTTTTGTTGTGTTGAAACAGTTCCAAACAACATATTGAATCGTCAACGTGTTGTTGTTTTTGATTGCAAACACTGCACCCACTTTGAACACAGATTTCTTATTGGCAAATGTTCATGCAAAATGGAGAATATACTGTCTTCTGATATCTTCAACTCCTCTACTATCTCACACAACTTCAACTTACAATCAGCCAAAACAAGTTTGAGGAGTTTTTTGGTGTTTTCCAGGGCAACTGCCGAATTTGGGTGACCTGAGTGTTCAACATCATTGTGTCTGTACGACCGCGTTTAAAGTCAACATACCACCTTTAACCATTGTTTCTGATGGAGCAGAGTTCGAATAACACTAATCAAACCATTGCTTTGCTTGAATCATATTTTTCTCATCAGAAAGCAATGCTTTATCAACACATGAAATTCAGATTTTTCCATTGTTTTGAGAATTTGCAACTGTAGCTTCACTTGAATTACTAATTTGTAAACTAATAATCCGATTGGGCTCAAATTTTGACACATGCCTTTGACTCACCCTTGTATAAATGGGTAAATTTGGAAATGTCATTACTCAAGTTACAAAAGTCTGAAGAGAAAGATAGGTATTTTCTTTTTTCCATTTGGCAACAACCACTAAAGAATAACATTTTCAATCTAGGAACAAACAAAGTAAAAATTTTGTCACAGTGTTATTGCATATAAAATCTGGTAGCTCTGTTATCTGAGTTACAAGAAATTTGAACCTATTAAACGTGTTCTTCATTCTTTTTTTTGACATGGATGTGTATATTACATAACTGTAATCATTGTAAGAAAGGAACTTTGTGTCCCTAGTTCAAACCCTGGATTAGACTGTTTGCATTTCACTTCATTTTAATGTGCTCAGAAAATGCACGACTCAACCTCTTCTCCTTCCAGTTATAGGTAAATAGTAAGATAACTAAAGCTAAACAAGCAGTCTAAGAGAAGAATGAATTGAAACCCTCACCAATGTGTTGGTGTGGTAAGGTAGCTTGCTGCACTGAGATCATTCCTTGTTTCTGATACTGTGTAACCTAGTACAACCTGCCACATATTACTTGGAGAGGAGATACGCACCAATGTGTTGGTGTGGTAAGGTAGCTTGCTGCACTGAGATCATTCCTTGTTTCTGATACTGTGTAACCTAGTACAACCTGCCACATATTACTTGGAGAGGAGATGGGCACTGTCAAATGTAAATCATTTTTTGGTGGGTGTGGGTTTTGTGGCATTTAGCAGGTGAAGTCCTCATTGTGTAATGGTGAAAGTGCTGGACTGTGGCCTCAAAGTAAATGAGTTCAAACTCCAGTCACATTATTACATTTACTTTTAGACTAATACCCTTGGTAAAAGTATGAACCCCTTAACACCCCCAGCTATGGGTTAAATAGTATCACTACTATTATTCTACATTGGCTTTAGATAACCCTTGAACATTGATATGACATTAAACAAAGAAACCAACCAACCACTGACATTTAGCCAAGTGCAATGAAGGAGTTTGGTTTGGGAAGTGATATTTTATAAATGCAAAAATTTTATTTTACCTTACCAAGAAATATACAGCAGGAACTTACCTATAAAAGAAAGAAAGTTATAAATTAAAAAATATTCAAGGAATGTGAGAGTTCATCACAGAATGCAACAAAATTATTTGTCAAAAAACTTCTCACTTTTCATTCCTAAATTTGGGTTAAAAAATTCTTTTAAATTTGAAAAATAATATATACTTATATCTTGTATATAATACAAACTGACATTTTTTTTTTTAGAATTTGCAGTCGGTAAATTTAACATTTGTTCAATTTTTTATCCAGTTCATATTGACTAAAAAAAAAAAAAAAAAAAAAAAAAAAATCAAAATTTATATAGTTTACTTATATTTTGGAAATCTTAGTGGAGGGTAACCCAAAGGCTCCCTTTTCAATAGCTACTACACAAAGGTGTAGGGAAGGGCGCTTCTCCATTCCCTGGATTGCTCAACTTTACCCTCGATCCTTACCTTATAATGCTGCGTGTTAATCAAGTACCATGTTTTTGAGTCTTTAGTATGACTCGACCTGGGATTGAACCCCCATCTCCAGGTGCATTGGTGAACACTCTAATGACCCGGTTCCAGGAGACCGGTGTTCAATCCCAGGTTGAGTCTTACCAAAGACTCAAAAATTGGTACTTGATGCCACCTTGCTTAACACTTAGTATTATAAGGTTGGGATCAAGGGTAAAGTAGACGGAAAGGAGTAGTACCCTCCCCTACACCTCAGTGTCATAGCTTTAGAAAAGGGAGTTTTTGGGTCATCCTCGACTAAGGACACCAACTTTACTTGAAACATCTACAAAATATTTCAAGCAAACATATGGACGTGTTTACACTAAAATACAATGAACTAATGAGAAAAATAAAATGGCATTAAGAGAAACAAACGGTCATACAGTCCCAAATATGGTGATGAGGTTAGCTGGATAAAAAAATTGATATTTACTTCTTGTGTATTATACTCACCACTAATTTTTGGACTTGAGTAGAAAAAAGTGTTACACAAATAATTATGGGAATCATTTTTCTCTATTCATTGATAACAAGATAGATTTTTAAGAGGTTTACTCTTCTCCAGGTTACCTTGTCAGTGGGGCTTTGAAAAAAAAAAAAAAAGTGTCCTGGGTGTAATGCTAAACTACATCTGATGGTGAGACTCCAGTTCTGATGGTCTAAGAAGTGTTGAGTACCATGTCATTGTTATTACTCTTAGATACACTTTGACTCAGAGTAGTAGTACCTGTTAGGGTCATATCTATGGTTCAAATAGATATATTTGAAAATTATTTGCATTAGATAGGAATACTTGAAACCATATGAATGTGGCTATTGGAAATGATTTTTAGGAAAGAAATGCATATGAAATGATTTTTACAATAAAAATGCATTAGAAATCATTTTACTGTAAAAATGAATTGCAAATAATTTTTATTCATAGAATGTCTGAAATTATTTACTGCAATTCATCTGTACATTTAATCTTAAAAAAATTGAGAGACATATTCATGGAGATTGAAATTTTTTCTTCCTTCAGTGTAGATTATAAAATAATTTCCCAGAACTTGGGAAAATGCTGGGAACAGGACACGAGAAGGAGGAGATTATTTTGAAGACGGAAACAAACCCCATTAAGTTGGAGGTAAAGCAATAAATCTATACATACTTCATATATTAACACAAACACCCTACGGCACACATGAAAATGTCCAATTTAGATATTAGGTTAAAAAACTATAAGAATCTAGCAGAAAATCCTTGTTTAGCATTACATGACCAATACATAGGAGTCAATGTGCCATAAATCTACAATGAGAATCTAAACATTCAAGAGGAGATGAAAGACAACGTGTCATAAAATCAGAATATTTAAAATGAGAACAAATCTTTTAAATCTTTATATAGCACTATATGACCAATATAAAGAAATCAGTGTGTGATAAAACCACATTTAAGGGGAGGGGGAGGGCCATTACTGGTTAAAGCGATGAACTGCAGAATTGTAGCATGTGAGTTCGAACTCCAGTCATGCTATTACATTCACTTTCGGACAAATACCTTTAGGAAAGGTATGAACCCCTTTATCCTCCCAGCTATGGGCTAAATAGTACCGCTGCTGTTCTTCTAGAAGGATGGATTTGGCATTAAATAACCTACAAAGGTTGAAATGCAATTAAACAAACTAAACTAAAACCACATTCAGAATTAGAAGCTTGAAAATGTTATTAAGGACAATGAGAATCTTGTTGAAAATCTTGGTTAAGCACAACATGACCCAATGTGATGCACTTAGTTTAATGGTTATCATAATAACAAATGGAATAGTTGGCTCAAGTTCAAATGCTTGACGAAGCTGTTTGCATTTCCTTTCTTGTTAATGCCCTTGGAAAAGGCAAAATCCTTCTCTTCTCCCACCAACTGTGGATAAATAATAGGGCAGAATTACTTTTTTAGTATTGGTTTGACAACCAGTCTAGAAGTAAAATTCTGAATTCTAACCAGTTTTACTCTACATAAAAATTTACCTTGTGTAATATCCTGCTTGTGGTGAAGGGGCTGGGTAAAAACATACATGACCAATATAGAGGAGTCAATGTGCTATAAAACCATATTCAGAATCAAAAAGACTACAAAAATCACTACATATACTGGAACACTAAAATGTAAGTAGAACTACCATGGAAGGCTAATTTTAAACAATGTCTGAAGACAAATCTCCCTTGTTAATTGCTTTTGCATTTCTAGCAACTATTTCCATGCATATGATACCTGTTCACAGAAAAATGGTATGGAATGGTTATCAGATGTATCGGAAGAATGTGAGGGAGTAGTGTAGAGGAAGCAATTAATTGGATGATTCCTCAACCAATCGGATCTGAATAATTGTGTTCCTGATTGTGTGCCTGAAGACACACTATCAAAACAGGAGGGTGGACAGGTGGCTAACAAGAGGAGATACATGCAGTCGGATAGACTGAAACACACTTGAACGAGATGATGAGGATGTATTCATCTTCTGACAAAGATTGTAATGTAACGTCTTTTTCTAACCTGTGGTTTTTATCAGCAAAACATCTGTTTTTTCATGGCATTTTTTAAAAAATTTTATCTCAGTATTTCTTCAATCTTTCTTCACTTTTAAAAGATGGTTCTTTTTCTCTTTTTTCTTCCTTTTCACTTTCTCCTTATTTTTTCTCTTCTTTTTCTCTTTTTTGTTACTTTTTCCCTTCATTGTACCATCACTTTTTTCTCCTTTCATTTCACTTTCTTTCTCCCCACCCTGTCAGCAGAATTTAGAATATACTGACTGCAGAGAAGTAAGATCCCCACCCTACATCCCAAAAAGAGGTGTCCTGAGTATGACACTAAACTGCATCTGGTTGTGAGGTTCTGGTTATCTGGGGAGTGTAGAGTAATCCTTCTTATCCATTACTCCCAGGTCCACTCTGACCTAGAGTAGAAGCCCCTGTTAGTTTCCAATATATTATATGTTCAGGTTTCGGTTCGGTTTCTTTGTTTAATGGCATATCAACCTTTGTAGGTCATTATCCTAGAAGAACAGTAGTGGGACTATTTAACCCATAGCTAGGAGGATAAGGGGGTTCATACCTTTCCCAATGGTATTTGCTTGAAAGTGAATGTAATAGCGCGACTGGAGTACGAAATTGCTTACTATGATTCTGCAGTCCATCAATTTAACCATTACACCACAAGGACACCCCCTTATATGTTTAGAAATTATTCATATTCAGTTGGAATATTTGATACCATATAAATGTAAATTATTTATATTAAGATGATTCATTTCAAAGCTCTGTTTTCTAAAGATTATTATAAGTTAATAGAAACCATATAATTATTAGAATTAGACAGGAATACATGAAACTATGTAATTTTTAAAGTTATTTGTAAGAAATATGAAGACTTGATATCAAATGACTGCTAGGATGCAATTCCCAAACCTCTATGCATAAAATAACCCTGGATGGATTGACATGCCATTAAAATCAGTCTTTTTTTCTAAATTTTTTCTTTCCACTTCAATCTTTAATATTTCCTTTTTTTCATTGGTTCTTGTCTAGGTTGACAATGAAAGTAACAGTTTTTAGCTATGTATATAAGTTAAAGTAGAGTTTTTGTCCAAATATTTGTTCATCAGTAATCTTGTGTCAACCACTTTGACATGCCTTGATGAGTTTAGATGAAAATAACAAATAGATAAATAAAATAATAAAACTTTGAATATTATAAAAAACATTCTTTATCCAAGTCTCAATTTTTTTCTAAAGTATTTTATACTCCATTTATGAGTATTTTTGAAAAGGTAGAAATCACTTTCTGATTGATTTATACAGAGACATTTTCTGATTTCTGACCATTAAGTTATAAAAATTAATTCTTATGATATAGTTCCTAATTAGTTAATTATTGGATCGAGCTGCAGCAGGCATTGGCCTCCATGTCAATGCACACAAAACTGAATATATGTGTTACAACCAAACGGGCAACATTACCACACTAGACGGAGCCTCTCTGAGGCTAGTGGACAAATTCACCTACCTAGGAAGTAGCGTCTCATCAACCGAAAACAACATCGACACACGACTGACGAAAGCATGGACGGCTATAGATAGGCTCTCAATCATATAGAAATCAGACCTGACTGATGAAATGAAGCGCAGTTTCTTCCAGGCAGCGGTTGTATCAATACTGCTATATGGATGCACTACATGGACGCTAACAAAACGGCTGGAGAAGAAACTTGACGGCAACTACACAAGAATGTTGAGAGCAATATTGAACAAGTCCTGGCGACAACACCCCATGAGACGCCAACTGTACGGCCACTTGCCTCCCATCACGAAAACTATACAGGTTAGACGAGCCAGACACGCCGGACACTGCTGGAGAAGCAAGGACGAGCTCGTAAGTGATGTACTCCTATGGGCCCCCACATATGGCCAAGCAAAAGCAGGATGACCAGCCCGAACTTACATACAACAGCTATGTGAGGACATGGGATGTAATCCAGAAGACCTGCCGGAGGCGATGAATGATAGGGAGAAGTGGCGAGAGATGGTCAGGGATATCCATGCTGGCGGCACGACATGATGATGATTCCTTTCTCAATAATTGTATCTTAATAGTAATTAAAATCAAGACAAGCCCACCTCCAGTAAAAGGTTTCACTTGTATAGCTGCCAGGCCTTTATTTGGTATAGCCTTGTTTTGGTGGCAGCACAGTTATTAATAAAGAAAATGAAGTTAGCAGAGTTCAAATTCTGACCAAGGTTGTTAACACATTAATACTCATTGGGAAAGGTATGAATCAACTTCCCCTTACCTCAACTATAGGTAAAATAGCAGGAAAGATAAGGATCGTCAGGCTTGAATGGGCAGCTAGCCTAGGAGGAAGACATTAGTGAATTCAAAGCAAATATTTGGTGAATGATTTTTTGGACTGTTGTCTTCATCTTTATTGTTGTTAGTTGAAACAACGTTTCAGCCGCTGTATCCTCTGGCCTTCCTCAGGTATCCCTTGTTCATCATTGTTGTTAGTTGAAAAAAGGTTTCAGCCACTATATCCTCCAGCCTTCCTCAGGTGTCCCTTCTTTATCTGATGCCCAGATAAACAAGAGACACCTGAGGAAGACCGGAGGATACAGAGACTGAAATGTTGTGCTTCCACTAACAATAAAGATGAGGACAATAGCCCCAAAAATCACACACAAAATATTGCACATCAAGCCTTATTAAAAAATTCAGACAGATAATATCAAAGCAAATAGTCAGGACAACCCTTTCTGCAATTTAGCTTTTTCCAATGAAAGCAAACTCCACCTCTCCTACAATTTGACCTCTTCTAGTGGGGATCAGTACAATCCCTGCAGAAATGGAGGCCAGCAAAACCCTTCCCACAATTAAGCTTCTTCTAATGAAGCCCAACACAACCTCTCCTAAATTTGACCTCTTCCAATGGGGATCAGTATAATACCTTCCACAATTTAGCTTCTTCCAATGGAGGCAAACACAACCTCTCCTAAATTTGACCTCTTCCAACGGAGGCCAGCAAAACCCCTCCTCCAATTTACTATTATTTCAGACAGATTCCCTGATTTTCTATGAGGAAATAAAGATGAAGACATCGTCATTATTGATAGGCTACCTTGATAGACTTCATGTTTTGCATAAGGTTATTATCTTAAGAAATAGAATTGGCAAACCATGTTCAAATCTTAGATTGAGCTGCTTGCAATTTGCTTCACACTAATGCTCAGGGGAAAGGTATGAATCCATCTTTTCTCCTCTGAACTGTGGGTAAATAGTAGGGCGGACTAAGTTCTTTAGCCTTAGTAAGACAACCAGTCTAGCAAAAGGAAAACTTTGAATTCAAATCAACTTAAAAATTGACCATGTGTCACATCCTACTCATTGCAGTGGGGTTTAGTAAACACCTTATCTGAATGGCAGATTGTAATGGTTAATAAACGATTCAAAAACTCTATAGAATTTTTCTTTTTTTTTTTTTCTCCTAAGGAAAACAAAAATACAGAGCTAATATTTTGGAGCATTTCACATTGATGAGATTGGAATAATGCATATAAAAACTAATTAATAAAAGTACCAAATGCTTATTATTCCAGTCTGACAATATTAGATCTTACCGCAGACACATTATTTTCTGCATTGAATGAATAAGCAATCATAATTTAAACCCCCCCCCTTTTTTTTTTTACTTTGTATGTTTCATTCATACTAATCTCTGACACCAGAAAAAAAAAAGATGGTATCTGTGAAAAATAGCCACTCTACTACCTCCAAAAAAATATAAGAACAATTAAAAAAAAAAAAAACAGTTTTGTTTTGTTGTATTATCTGGCCTTTCCTGCAAGATGAATTTGACAACAATCACAAGGAGGTGACAAAGTTACCATAATGAGAAAGGTGAATAGGTAGTTCTCTTTATCTTGGCATTCACTAAGAAGATGTCAGTTTCAGATTCTGGGACAGGAGAGCCTTACAGGAATGTAGCATGGTGGATGTGAAGCAAAGCAGATGAATCCAAAAGTGGATCAACAGCATGCTTCACCTAGAGCTGAGCAGAGGAACCTCATCAGCTAATGGCTAATATCTAGCAGTTCAGTCAGGAAATTACTATGGCTACTCAACTATGAGAGTGGTGTCTATTGATGAGAAAAAAATAGTCATTGAGAGATTACAAAGATAGGGATATCCTTTTTATGCTTATCAAGTAATATGCAAGCATCTTAAATTAAAATAAGTAAAAAGACTTGGAGAAAGAATCATTTTTGAAAGTAAGAAAAACCAAGGCAAAAATCACAGAATTAGTTCATTTAAGGGATGCTTATCTTCATTTTCTTTTTTTATTTTTTTTATTTAGTAGTAAATAAACAAATAACAGATATGACACAGCAGTTTTTCTTTAATAACCAAACATTCTGGCTTTATAAAATATACCTGAAACAAAATAGATAAAATTATTTGAATTTATGGTATAATTTTTTTTTTATAAACCTGGATTGAGTGACCAACTTTTATCTTGAAGTCCGAGAGAATTTTGTTTCTTTATTTTTATTTAGGACAGATTATGTTTTGTGCATGGTCATTTGACAGTATGGTCAAATTTCAGTTTCTTGCACAATTCTCAGTGGAACACCTTACTCACCCATTCATGACTACTCTTGTATTCTTTTTATACCAGTTAGATACATTAGTTTTTTTTTTTTTTATGCGATTAACAGATGACATCAATTCACTACAAAACCTATTCTTGCTATACACCTGCATCTATTATTATTGTTGTTGTCATTGGTATACGTGAGAAGGGTTTTTTTTGGGGTTTTTTTTTTTACAAAACTTTTACTCAAAAGCTTATTTTATAAACATATCTTAAGTTTTCTATGATGTGACTATATTAATATAGTCGCATCATAGATTAATATTTTATACAACATATAATATATATAATAATGATGATTTTGATTATATAATATTCAAATAGAAATGATAAAACCCTGATATCTTTGGTTTCAAGGAAAATTATTTTACAAAATTGTAGAGATGTACTTGTTTATAGGTGATACTTTATGACAAAAATGATGGAATTAGCACATTTGGAGGATGTTCAGCTTGGTTTTTTCATTTAGAAGAATTATTGCACAGTTATTTGGGGCAGTAGAATACACCAACTGCTTCTCTGCAGAGGGGTAAGACCTCCCCCCACAATGAGTGTCCTGAATATGACACAAAACAATCTGATGGTGAGGTTCCAGTAATGCTGGAGCTTTGGGGAATGCAGAGCAACCCTTCATTGCCATCACTCCCCAGTCAACTCTGGCCTGGAGTGATAGCAACTGATAGGGTCCTATCTATGGGTCAAATAGAACTAAACTGTGTACTTATGCTAAACTAATTAGCTTAAAATAGGACCGTTTAGACATTTTAACTGTGTACTTATGCTAATCTGAATTGTTTAAAATGGAACTGTTTTTGTATGCTAAACTGAATTGTTTGAAATAGAACTGTTTTTGAAATTGAAACTGTATTTATGCTAAACTGAATTATTTGAATTAGAAATGTTTGTGTAAACAGAATAGCTTGAAATAGAAATGTTTTTGACAATTAAATTGTGTATTTATTACCTAACCGATAAAATGAAACTCAGTTTCTTCCAAGCAGCGGTCATCTTGATACTGCAATATGGATGCACTACATGGACGTTAACTAAAATTATCTTTTAATTTGCATTTCTAAAACAAATAGTTGAAGCCTAAACCTAGATAATTAAAAGGAAACATGGCTCCAACAAAAGAACTGTCAATTGGAACAATGGAAAGAATCTATAAACTTATTGAAGAAGGCAATCCACAGTGGAGTGGAGTGAAAGCTGGACCAGCCTTAACCCTATCGTACCAATTGTAGGTTATTTAATACCAAATCCTGTTTAAGCATGTACATGATTTTAAAGAGAATAGTTTGTAAGCAACTTCATTTTTTTAACTCGTTAGAATTTATTTGTTTGCAAATAGTTAAATGGTTTCAAGAATTGCTACCAAAAACTAATAGTTCTATTTGACTCCTAACAGGGACTACTACTCTGGGTCAGAGTGGACCTGGGAGTAATAGCAATGAAAGAGTACTCCACACTCTCCAAAGATCTAGAACTGGAGCCTTACCATCAGATGGTTTAGTGTCATATCTAGGACATTCATTGGGGGGAGGTCTTGCTGCAGAGATGCAGTCAGCATATTCTACAGCCCCAACTGACCAGACTCTAGCAAGATGATATTTAATTATATTTACCAAATATACTCACATATGTGACTTTGAGACCTAAATTGTAGCCTAATATATGTGAGATACAAATTTTATGTGTAAATAGTTGGCTAAGGATAGGCCTAGGCCAACTGATATGTTAACAATTTTCAAATTAGGGGGAGGGGGAAATCAACAAATACTCCTGTTTCATGTAAAATAGAGAAAATGTCATTACCAATATTGCTTTACTTACTGCATCCTATTATATTATAGGCTATTTTATGTTATGCAATTATAAGATTAGTAATAGTTTCAGAAAGGTATTGTATGAACCATTTTTGACTCCAGTATCTTGTCAGTTGCCATAGTGTTGTATTTTTATCAAAATTACTTTAAAAATTATGATTTGATTTCTTAGTTTATTGGCATATCAACCTTTGTGGATTATTTAAGGCCAAAATTATCCTTGTAGTAGATACAACAACAGTGATACTACTTAATCCCATAGTTGAGTGGAGAAGGGATTTCACACTTCCCCAAAGGGTATTAGTAGAAAAGTGAATGTAATGGTGCAACTGGGGTTCAAACTGACTTACTTTGAGGCTGCAGTCTATTTTGCCATGGGACCTTCCAGCAAAAAATTACAGGAAACAAAAGAAGTTGAAAGGAAAATATATTTCCGCAATCATAGTTATTTACTAAGTTTAGCTTAGTTGTGGCTCAAGGCCAGAAGAAAGTGGCTTCCATTGAAAGTCAAACTTATTAAGAATGGTCTGCTAATCTAGCTTGTTAATCATTACACCATGTGAGGTGGCCACAAACTTATATGAGCCTTAATCAAGTCAACCAAAAATGGAACTCACATAATACATGTGATATGTGATAAAATCCTCTTTAAGAGATCAAATTTGAGGGATTGGATGATACTCAAATATAAATGATTGTTATATGTAACAAAAATATTCATCTTATGTGTATCGTTATGTCATCATAATACTGTTAGTATTTTTTTTTTTTAAATGGAGATCATAGCAACAAAAACATTTAGGAAACTCCATATCTGTAAACATCCTGTCAATAGAGATAAAATCTTTTTCCCCTTCTTTTGTGACCTCTATGTTTGGCAAGGAAGGGACAATAAACTTTCTTTTCTTTAAGATAATCAGTTTGGGGTTTGATGACTCTTCTGAAAAAGTAAAGATCAGCAAAACAAAATGCCTGTTTGTGTATCATTAGACACTTTCTTTTTTGCCTCCACTGGTAGAAGAGTTCCACTGAAGGAAATCTTGAAAGAAAAATAACATCTTTGTTGTCAGAAATGAAAGCAAGTAGTGTTTTTTTTTTTTTTTTTTTTTTTTATCTTCATTGTGATATCTGACATATGAACTCTTTTAGAGAATGCCAAATCAAAGGGCACACAGACTATGAGAAGATAAAAAAGCCAGCAGTGGTGTACAGAAAATTCATGGGTCATTCAATAGATTAGAAACCAGGAAAATAAAACAAAAATATCACAACACCATTCTTGCTATAACAAGGATGCTGGTCTCAAAGGCCATTAATAGTGAGTCTACTTGATGCCTCTGTTGGAGTGGCCTGGTTCCAGATCTCATTTCTCGCTCTAAAGAAATGTAATTACAACAATGCAGGGTTTATGGTGTTAGTCTCAAAACCATTGATAGTGAGCTTGCTTCTTTGGGTATGCAATAAAGTAACCTTATGTCAGACTTAGCTTATCCCAGTAAAGAAGGATAGCTATAGCAATACAGAACTTACAGTGATAGTCTCAAAACCCATTAATAGTGAGCTTGATTTTTCTTGGGTGCTCAATAAAAGTGACACAATGCTAAACTTAGCAAATCCACATAAATGAGTACCTTTGAAAATGCAGAGTTTACAATGCTTATTTCAAAAGCCATTGATAGCTTGTGTTTTCATGGGTGCTCAATAAAAATAACCTTATGTCAGACTTGGGTTAGTTTACAGTTAAGAGTGCTTTGTGAATTTATGTTCAAAGAGCATAATAGATATTTTTGCAGATTTCAAATGTGCTCTGCTCGTAGGGCTTTGCAGTGAAGTAAGACCTTTCCATCCAGTGGTGAGGCTCCAGTTCTGAAGCTCATTGAACACAGAATCACCCATTCATTTTAACAACATGCCAATCCATCTGGAGTCATTTTATGATTAGAGGTTAGGGACTTGTGTACATTGTATATTTGTATTTACATTTTTTGTGTAATAGCTTTTAAGCGCAGTTATATATTACCAAGTATTCCAATCCAATACAAATAATTTGCACACAAGTGTACAGTTTCAAATATTCCAATCTAATACTAATAATTATATGATTTCAAGTAATTATTTTCATTTAGTAATTGTCATTTGTTTGCACAGTTATATGATTTTAAGTAACTAATAATTATTCTTAGTAAACAATTATAGCTTCAAGAAACGATTCTTAATACAAATAATTTACAGTTATATGATATAAAGTATTCTTATCTAATACAAATAATTTGCATACACTTTTATGGTTTCAAATATTCCTATCAAATACTAATAATTATATGGTTTATTTGTTTGTTTGGGTTTTATGGCATATCATCCTTTGTAGGTTATTTAATGCCAAATCCATTTTTATATAAATAAACAGTTCTATTTCAAACAATTCTGTTTAGCAGAAGTACACAGTTTAATTATCAAAAACATTTCTATTTCAAGCTATCCTGTTTACACAAACAGTTCTAATTTAAACAATTTAGTTTAGTATAAGTATAGTTTTTGTCAAAACAGTTCTATCTCAAACAATTCAGATTAGCATAAGTACGTAGTTTACATGTCAAAACACTTTTATTTTAAGCAATTCAGTTTAACATAAGTATGCAGTTTAGTTTTATTTAGCTCATAGATAGGACCGTATCAGGTGCTATCACTCCGGGCCAGAATGGACCAGTGGAGTGATGTCAATGAAGGGTTACTTCACATTCCCCAAAGTTCCAGCATTATTGGAACCTCACCATCAGATTGTTTAGTGTCATATCCAGGACACTTGTTGGTGGGTTACCTCTCTACAGAGATGCAGTTAGTGTATTTTACAGCCCCAGATGAATGGGCAAAATAATTATATAGTTTCAAATGATTATTTCTATTTAACAATAATCATTTGTTTTCCCAAAGTTAAATGGTTTCACTTAATAATAATCTTTTTGTAAATAATTATAGCTTCAAGTAACTATTCTTAATACAAATAATTTACACAAAGCTATATAGCATCAAGTATTCAACTGAATAGGAATAATTTATAAACAGATCTTTTTCACTCATACATGGGACTATGATAATCTATTCCAGATCAGAGTGGACCTGGGAGTAATGGTAATGAAGGAGTACTCCACACTCCCTTGATCTCCAGGACTCAATAGATTTTAACAGCATGTCAATCTGTTATATACTGTATCTATGAATGTTAATGGGTATGTCCCATTCCTCACAAATACCTTGGACACTTATGAGAGGGTGAAAAAGTCATCACCACTAGCAACGGTTACCCTCTTCAAGCCGCTGGCAAGTATTATATTTAGTTAATATTATAAAGATTTCTATTTCATTTCCAACCTCTGTTTTGGTTATTTCTCATTCAGTAACCTTTTTGTTAGGTTACAACACAATCCATCTGAGATTATTTTATACCATTATGTTAGGGTTCATATTTTTGGTACATTCATATTTACATTTTTTGTGCAGTTTTAGTTTTTGCACATTTTAGATAATATCAAGTACTCCAATCTATTACAAATAATTGACAAACAGATCAATTTGCTTCACAGATAAGACCCTAACAGGTTTTATCACTTCAGATCATAGTGAACCTGGGAGTAATGGCAATGATGGGATACTCCACTCTCCCCAAATCTGGAGCCTCACCACCTGATGCAGTTTAGTGACATATACAGGATACTCTTCTTTTTTTTCTTTTTTTTTTTTTTAAAGGAAAGTATTATCCCTCAGCATGAGATAAAGTCTGTAGTGGCAAGCACTATATACACACATATACACTCACACATATGTGTGTGTGTGTGTGTGTGTGTGGAGGCAGTTGTAGTATAATGGTTTCCATTACAAGAAATGGACATGGTGACCAGAGTTCAAATCCTGAACAAGGCTGTATGCATTTCACATCGTGCAAATACACTTGGGAAGGTATGACTCCAACTATTCTCTTTCTAGCTTTGGGTAAATAGTAGGGCAGACAAGGCTCTTTAACGTTGGTATAGCAACTGATCAAGGAGAAGGAAAACTTGGAATTCAAACTTGTTAAACTTCACTTAAAAAATTAACCTTGTGTCACATCTTCCTCATGCAGAGAGGTTGGGTATATATATATTATACACCCATATATTTTGAGGTGTTCAGGTTAGAGATTCATTAACTAATACTTGTCTATTGGCATTCCCACTGATAAACTTAACCAAGTAAGAAAATGACTTGAATGTATCCAGTCCAAAATGACATCTACCAATTCTCCTCATATCATTCTCTGTTAAACGGATATAAATTCCCCCTTGGCTCAAATGTCAAATGACAATACAAGTACACTTTGGTCTTCATGTCGAAACGCCAAAAACAAAATCGCAGGAAAGAAGAAATGAAAATATCAGATAATTTGACAAGTCAATAATGCATGAGAGACATTTCAGCTATTACATAATCTCTGTCTACCATTTGCTTCCCAAGGGAGGAAATTTATTTATTCCATCCCTCCTTCCTCTGACATGGCAATCGACAAAATGTGTACTAATTCAACATAGAGAATGAATATTCAGCTTTTAGAATCCCAAAAAATATATATTGACTGAAAGATACTTTTATTGAGGGGTATAGAAATGTGTTGAAAAGGCCAGTTTACAAGAGAAATACATTGAAAAGGTCATTTTCCAAAAGAATACATTGGAAAGGACATTTTACTATAGAAAAGGCCATTTTAATATAGAAATGTCATTTTACAAAAAAAAATACAGATAATATAGAAAGGTCATTTTACAAAAAAATACATTGGAAAGGACATTTTACTATTGAAAAGGCCATTTTAATATAGAAATGTATTGTAAAGGCCATTTTAACTGGAAAGGCCATTTTACAATAGGACTGTATTGAAAAGGTCATTTTACTATAGGAATGCATTTGAAAAGCCATTTTAATATAGAACTGCAACTGGAAAGGTCATTTTACAATAGGAATGTATAGAAAAGGCCATTTTAATATAGAAATGTATTGTAAAGGCCATTTTAATAGAGAAATGCAACTGGAAAGGCCATTTTACAATAGAACTGTATTGAAAAGGTCATTTTACTATAGGAATGCATTTGAAAAGCCATTTTAATATAGAACTGCAACTGGAAAGGCCATTTTACAATAGGAATGTATAGAAAAGGCCATTTTAATATAAAAATGTATAGAAAAGGCCATTTTAATATAGAAATGTATAGAAAAGGCCATTTTAATATAGAAATGTATAGAAAAGGCCATTTTAATATAGAAATGTATAGAAAAGGCCATTTTAATATAGAAATGTATAGAAAAGGCCATTTTAATATAGAAATGTATAGAAAAGGCCATTTTAATATAGAAATGTATAGAAAAGGCCATTTTGATATAGAAATGTATAGAAAAGGCCATTTTGATATAGAAATGTATAGAAAAGGCCATTTTAATATAGAAATGTATAGAAAAGGCCATTTTAATATAGAAATGCAACTGGAAAGGCTATTTTATAATAGGAATGTATAGAAAAGGTCATTTTACTATAGGAATGCATTTGAAAGGCCATTTTAATATAGGAAGGCATTGGAAAGTTCATTTTACTCTAAGAATTCATTGATACAATCTTCATAATTTTCTCACCCTCATACATATCTAACCATATTTTATTCTATTCAGCTGTTTATTTTTTTACTGATGTAATACAGATAAATACAAGTTTTCTTTCAATTTTAAGACATTTACTTAAGTATATTTACTTAACTTATATTTAAATTTTTACAAAGTTTCAAACTGTAGAAGCTACTTGAAACATTTATAAATTAAAAGTTTGAGGAGCATCTACTTTGTGTAGTGGTTAATGAGCTGAACTACAACATCATAGTGAGTTAAAATTCCAGTTGTGCTATTATGTTTACTTTCAGACTAATCTCCTTCAAAAAGGCATGAACACCCTTATCTCCCTGTAATGGATTAAATAGTACAACTACTATTCTTCCACAAGGATGATTTCATCATTAAATAAGACATGAAGGTTGATATGTCATTAAATAAAGTTAGTAATTGATCAACAAAGCCCTTTAAGGGTGCAGAGTTGTCCCAGATGATATTTTAAAACGCAAGGTAAAGAAAAACACAGCCACTTGCATTTGAAAACTGTTTCAACCTGCACCCCTAAAGTACAGATACACTTGGTACAGGAGATGCAATGAAATTAGGTCTCTTTCTATCTCTCTCCAATGTGCGCATATACACACACACACACACACACACACACACACACACACACACCCGTCATTTCATAGCGGGAGATTTGTAGCAGCAGTAATTACATTCACAGGGCAGGAAACCATATAGAGAGCTGAGAATAGCAACTGGCCTGTTTTTTTCAGTGGTTTTTTTTGTATGTCTTTTTTTTTTTCCAGATAAAGTGTCATTTAATTTGAAACAGAGTCAAGCCAACTGTGTACCAAAAATGGATCCTGCCTACTCAACATGAACCTGATGGCTTATTTTTAAAAAGTTGTCACACTGTCACAAATACCCACACAAATAAAAATTAGTCCATCCTCTTCATCAGCTGTTCTGCATTTGTGAGACTGCACTCTGTGTTAACCTCCCAGGACACAATTTTTTTGTTAATATGCAACATCCTTTTCACTTGAACTCATCAAAAATATCATTTTAAAGTGTTTTTTTTTTTTTTAATATTTATGAGGTTTGATTAAATAAATAAGGTCTCCAATCCTTCAAAATAATTTTTAGAGCAGGCAGAAATTAAGAGATTATTGATCTTAACAACATGTCAACCTGTCTCGGGTTATTTTATGCCTAGAGGTTAGGGAATTGCATTTATTGTACACTTATGTTTTCTTCTTTTTTCTTGATTTTTTTTTCTCATGATCCAATCAAATATGAATCCTTTTTAAATGGATCAATTTAAATAATAAATAGGACCCTAAGAATGTGGATCTGAGAGTAATGGCAATGAAAGGCTACTCCACACTGTAGAGCTTCAAAACTGGAACCTCACTAGCAGTTTAGTTTCATAACCAAAACATCTTTTATTTTAGACAGGGAAGGGGGTCTTACTCTTCAGCAGAGGATAGCATATTCGAACTAAGATAGAATAATGAAACTGCTATCAAAATAAATTTATTTCTCTTTAAAATTACAAGGTTTCAGTGATAACTAAGATGTTCAATCCTCTCAAACAAGTTTTAGACAAGATAGAATAATGAAATTTTATTTCTATTCTCAACAGTAACCATATTTTCCAAAGTGTTCCATCTGCTTTTTCGTTTTGTCCATGAAGAAAGTTTTTGAATCACTTGCACACAGCAATTTTAATGATGGATAAAAAAAAAAAAAAACCTTTCTAAGATGCCTTTAAATTTTAGAAACAATAAATCTGATGGTGCTAAACTGAGGCTACACAGAGCTACAAATATATATTTCAGGATTTTCACTGATATCAAAAATTGTTGCCATAAACCAAACTCAGTAGTAATATCAATGACAAATAAATGCCATTACTCAATAGCATCACAAATTCAACTGATATAAAGTTAGATTAACAGAGAGTTCAATATCTGTGCAATCAGCCTCAGATCAAAGTCAGACACTTCCACTAATCAGATCACAATTGATTCTCATGGCATGTTAACATTTGTTTGTTTTAGTTTTATGGTATATTAACCTTCATAGTTTATTTAATGCCAAATCCATTTTATACAAATAAACAGTTCTATTTCAAACAATTCAATTTATCATAAGTACAATTTAATTATCAAAAACACTTCTATTTCAAGCTATTCAGTTTAGTCAAATAGTTTTATTTCAAACCATTCAATTTAGTACAAGTATAGTTTTTTGTTTACATACAGCTAAATGTCATAAGTGTTCTATTTCAAACAATTTAGTTTAGCATAAAAAACAGTTCCATTTTAAACAATTCAGTTTTGTATAAGTAGACAGTTTAAATGTCAAAATAGTTTTATTTCAAGCAATCCAGTTCAGCATAAGTACACAGTTTAGTTCTATTTGACCCACAGATAAGATGATATCAGGTGCTACCACTTTGAGCCAGAGTGGACCTGGGAGTGATGGCAATGAAAGGGACTCCACATTCCTCAAAGTTCCCGCAGTACTGAAACCTCACCATCAGATTGTTTAGTGTCTTATCCAGGAAGTCATGGTGGGGGTCTTATCCCTCAGGCATGCAGTTGATATATTCTACAGTCCCAGCCAACTGGACAAGCATATCAACCTATTTAGAGATTAGAGAATTGTGTTCATTGTATATATATATATATTTCTTTATACAAATAGTTTTATGGTTTCAAGTAATTATTTCCATTTAATAACAATTATTCAGTCGTGCACAATTATATGATTTTAAATAACTAATAATAATCTTAGTAATGGCAATGAAGTGGTTGTCCAAATTCACCAGAACTGAAGTCTCAACACCTGATGCAGTTTAGTGTCATATTCAAGACATCCCCTTTTAGGGAAGGTTCCACCCTTCAAGAGGGAATACAGCATATTCTAAGCCCTACTAACAAGGCAGCAAGAATCAGAGTAAAAATTCACAAGTCTAACATTCATGAGTCAGGGAAAGACAATCCCAAGAACTTACAAACACACCTAAGAGATATAAAACATGAGAGAGAAAAAGTTTGTGATCCTTCAAAACAAGAGTCAACATTAAAAAAAAAAACAGACACCCATGGAAGGTTGGAGAGCATGGTGTATGTGTGTTTGATGGCAGTTATCTAATGTGGGTTAAGCTGGCTCCACAAAGTTATTCATGTGTGAAGTTACTCAGGGATTGGTGTCCAAAGGTGATCCCTAGCCACATTTTTTAGTCTCATTGTCTGTAACTGTTCATTGATCTTGGCTTATCATTCAGGACTTCTGATACTAAACAGAGACACTTAGATAGCCTGCAAGTAGCCACACCAGTAACTAATAAGTAGCTTTATATGGGATACCCACAGAAAAAAAATGCTGCTAGATCCTGGGCTAATATAGTTGAGGACTTGTTAGTATTAAAACACTTATAGTATCAAATAGTTACTTTTTTAGCCATCTTCATTTAGTGCTAACTAGTGCTGTAATGTCAATGCATAGAGGGAAGATTTTGTGATAGGGGTGGTTTGGTTTCTTCAAAGGTTACTATGATGTTAGACACTACACTATAGGGGCTCCCCCACTTACTATGATGGTGCAATCCAGGATGTTAGCCACTATGTCACAGGGACTCCCTCTGGGGTAAAGATGAAGAGTTAGCACACACCAAAGTGGGCCATTTTGTAGATCTGTGAGAGATTATCCTCAACTGCCTGATGATGGCTGTTTCATACCTTTAGCAAAGTGGTTGAAACATTGTGATATAAACACAACTAAAATAAAGGAAATTAATTTTAAGAAATAAAATATTTTACAGCCAAGTAGAATATGCTGATTACATCTCTGCAAAGGAGTAAGACCTCAGCTCCACCGAGTGTCCTGGATATGACTAAACCATCTGATGATGAAGCTCCTGATGAATATGGAATAACCCTTCATTGCCATTACTCCCAGGCCCATTCTGACCCAGAGTGGTAGTATCAAACAGAAATATCTAATCATTTACTATACTTGAAACCATTTAACTATGTGCAAACAAATGACTGATGTTAAATTGAATTGTCAGCATTACATAGTGATACTTAGAAGATTTTGAGTGTATGCAAATGAATGAATAATATTGAATAGAATTCTATTGGGATAATGGTTAGTGTGTTTGCTAATGGCCCGGGAGACTGGGGTTCTATCCCAGGTCGAGTTATACCAAAGAATGAAAAAATGGTACTTGATGCCTCCCTGCTTAACACTCAGCATTATAAGGTATGGATCCAGGAAAATTATGTCTTTAATGATTCTTACAGTTCAGTCAGCTGGGGCTGTAGAATATACCAACTGCATCTCTCTAGAGGGGTAAGACCCCCACCTCTACCAAGTGTCCTAGATATGACACTAAACCATCTGATGATGAAGCTCCTGATGAATGTGGAGTATCCCTTCAATGCCATTACTCCCAGGTCCACTCTAAACTAGAGTGGAAGCACCTGATAGGGTCCTACCTAAGGGTTAAATAGAACAAACTGTGTGCAAACAAATGACTGATGTTAAATTGTAACTGTTATATAACAATACTTGAAACCATTTAACTGTGTGCAAAAAAGAGCTCAGACTCATTTGAGAATGTTATCAACAAAATGTGTTTACAAATCAGATATATATATATATATATATATATATATATATATATATATATATATAACAAGATTTAGTATTAAATAACCTACAATGGTTAATATACCATAAAACCAAAATAAACAAATAATTTTTAATTATGATCATGCTTCAAGTATTTTCATATTGAAACTTTATTATTATATATTTTTTTTATTGCTTGTATGTTTGGCTCTCATTATCAACTGTGTGATTTTGTTTATTTTAAAATAAATTTTCATGTTTGATTGAGAACTTTAAATGTAAATTGATGGGAAAAATTTTCAAGTTTGCTCGATTAGGATCAACTGATAATTCAAGATATATGTTCAAATCAGTGCTGTTCCAAGAAAAGAATCTGTTAGATAAAGAAAAAATTGAGTTTTATGACACTCCAATAACTGGTTCTTTAAAACTTCTGTAATTCTAAGAACAGGTTTATGTAGACCAGTTGTATCATGTCATAAATACTAACATGTCCAGTTGCTCACATGTACACAAATTAATAAAATCACAGCAAAAAAACTATTAAAATACTAGGCATGTCTTCAAAGAGAGGCATCTGTTAAGCCCGGAGAGAAGCATGGAGCAAATAAAATGCATTTGTACATACATTTTTTGGATAGTTGTTTCTTAAGAATTTTTTTTGCCCATAGTCATATTAAATATAACTTTTAAACAGATCTATATGACCCATAGATGGGACCCTAAGAGATGCAACCATTACAGGTCAAAGTGGACCTAGGAGTACTGTAAACTCCACAGAGCTCCAGAACTGGAGCCTCACCATCAGATGCAGTTTTATGTCATTTTCAGGACACTCCTTTTTTTGGCAGGATCTTACCCTTCAGCAGATATAGTTAGTGTTTTTTAAGCCCCACAGACAGGATATCAGCATATTGCAAGTAGAGATGCAATCTATTGAATTTAGGTGGGGGGAATGGTTACAAATAGGGAGAGAAGTAAAAATTGGATTTAGTTGTAAGAGTTAGCAAATAAAAATTAGTTTCTATTACATTCAGGGAGGGGATGTTTAAGAAAAGCTGATCTAACTTCGTTTTATGATCTTTAAGCAAAACTAGCAAATCATTGCGGATACTAACTTGAGTAAATAACTGTGATAAAATCTATGAAAAATAAATACAAAATATAATTTCCAAAGAAACTGTCATTAATTCATTACTCCCAACCCAACCTCAACCATTTTAATACAATTATAAATGGTGTAAAATCAATGCAATTTTTTTCTTCCTTTCCTTATGTAAGAAATGTCATCTATCATTTGTAACTGAGTTCATTGGCTGTGAAATCTTTTCTTAGGAGTTTTTTTCTTTTTTTAATATCATCCCTCTCTTTCCTCCCTCTCCCCCTCCCAAAATTTATTTTGATTTTTTTTATCTTTTAAATTCTTGGAATACTATTGGAAGAATCTGACACCCAGCAGAAATGATTCCGTCCTTAAAAGTGCATTTCCTCTCAGGATAAACCCCCATCATACTTCCTTACAAGAATCTGGTAGGATTTTGTAAATCCACAAAAAAATGGATTGTTATTATTGAGGGTTTTACTGAATTTCAATTTATCATTTCTTTCTGTTGCATAATTATCTCAGAGCCAATCATACAAACAGATCTAAAAAGAAAAAGGATTTTTAAAAAATGGATACTGATCATTGAGGGTTTTACCAAACTTCTATGTATCTGTCACAGAATTATCTCTGATGAGGGTCATTCAATAATATGACATAGGTGGTAACAGTTTCATTTCCAGACACATAATCTTCATTATAATACTATATATATATATATATATATATATATATATATATATATATATACACACACACACACACCTCTGGACAAAAATATAAGATCATCCTCAAAAATGAGGAAAAACATATTGTTTACCATTTTTCAATTATGAAAATCAGATATATGAAAGATAAGGTTAAGAGACATTTAAATCTTAATCTGTTTTTACAATATATTTCCTTTACATCAGCAAATTAATATTTAGAGAATGCAGAATTCGAAAAGACTCAAAAAAGAAACAAATTTACCCAAGATCTATCTTTCCATAGCAACATAGTTACATTTTAAAATTAAGAGTTCAGACACTTTATATAAACTACAACAATTTTACCACTTTAATGTAGATTTGGTTTTAGTAATGAAATCATTTGCATTCTGATGAGGCTAGACTTCTAGTGAAACATGTCAGTCTGAGGATTAATAATGTTCAGTGTTATTATCCTTCATCCCAATTCTACTAGCTTTTAATTGCAACTTACAATTGTCACTTCTTTGACAAGGAAAAACAGCATTGTCTGTGCACAGTTAAATGGTTTCAAATCTTGCTATTTATTGTTTGCACACAGTTTAATGGTTTCAAGTATCGTTATCTTAAACTAATAATTCTATTTGATATTAATAATAATCCGTAGTAAAAATTTGAACAATTCTATTTGGCCTATAGATAAGACCCTAACAAGTACTAGCAATCAAGTCAGAGTGGGCCAAGAAAAAATAGCAATGAAGAGATACTCTACATTCCCCAAAACTTCAGGATCGCAGTATCAGCATCAGATAGTTTAATGTCATATCCAGCACACTCCTTAGTATGTTTATGGTGGGGGGGTCACTCATCTGCAGGGATGTAATCAGTATTTTCTCCACCCCTAGCCAAATGAGCTTCATATTATTCTATATGCAGTGTCTAAAACTTCCATTAAAAATAATAAAACTCTGGAATTTTTCTTTTAGAAGAAAATCAAATTTATATAAAAATATATATATTAGTGGTGTAATTATTTACGAGCAACATTGTAATTAAAAATTAAATTTCATATTACACAAACACATTTATCTAATACAGTGTCTCTCTCTCTCTCTCATATATATATTTCTTTTTGCCCTCAACAGGTTTTCCCCTTTTTTAATTTCCCATCACCTTATGGCTGACTTTTTGAATTCTTCATAGCTAGTTTTTCTTATGGTAATTTCTCGGATGAAAAAAAGATCTATTCAAGAATAAATTCCACTATTAAATGCTATATATATATATATATATATATATATATATATATCTTGCTTTATTTTTAGCATTGCAATTTTATTTTTGACTCTAAATTTTCAATGCTATAAAGTTTGATAAAGAGTCACTCAAAATCTAGAAAATCATTATACACAGTAGTTGCACTTGCCCAATTCTGGCTCAGAACATTATGTTCAAAAACTTTCAAGATTACCTTCATATTTTTTTGTTTTCAAAGAAATGTTATCTCAACATCATCACTTTATCATCTGTTGCTCAGCTCAGTAATTAAATTCTTTTAAAATTCAGAATTTCAGTCTTGATAGTTTTTGATCACACAACAAATTGTGGCAGTAACATCTGTAGATCACTAAACATATAGTGGAAGTAACATCTGTAGATCACTAAACATATAGTGGAAGTAACATCTGTAGATCACTAAACATATAGTGGAAGTAACATCTGTAGATCACTAAACATATAGTGGAAGTAACATCTGTAGATCACTAAACATATAGTGGAAGTAACATCTGTAGATCATCCAATTCTAAATGATCTCAACTTCACAATTTGAACTTTTCAGCTCTTGTGTAGGCAAGATGATACTTTAGAGTCTGGATTAGGATCGTTTCGTCATGGGATAGTCGCTAGCTAAGTGCCAACATCCTTGATGACATAAATTCTTGAATTAGGACAGAGAGAAAGTGGTTGTGATGGTTAACAAGGAAGGCTCAAGTGGCAAAAAAATTAGTCAACCACAAGTTTTGGGCAAAAGTGTATGTCTCGGGTTAGCAATACAAAGGAAAAGGGGGAACAAAAGTAAATTCTAGAACATACTTGTACTATTACTTTTATTTACTCTTTGAGCAGTACAGGTTGGGAGTGGGGTGATACTTTGCTCTTCCAAAGATTTGGGTGCTAGTCAGTTTTCTCCTCATTCAATGCCTGTGGACTGCTACCATTCTTGACAACTGACAACTATGGCTTACTACCCTAGACAAACTCTTACTACTCTCCAAATAGCCAAACCTTAACTGCTCCCTTCTCAACTGCCCCTGGCCTTGTGAGCAACTATAGTGGACAGTGGATAGGAAGCAACCCTCTCCCATACTTGACCTGTTAGTCTCATCCAATGGCTAACCCACCTATCGCCATTCTAGATGCCAATGATCAGTTAAACATCAGACTGCTCCTTTCCAGAACAGAAAACCGTTAATCCCTCTTAGACCTTCAAGAAATAAGTACCTTAAAAAAGAGTCATTTCTTTGTCAACTGACCTCTGACTATACTAGTGCCAAAAACTTCTCTATTTATTACAGACATTAAAATTAAAACCCTTTCATTCTCATAGAGAAATCTTTCTCTTTCTATTTTATAGTTAAAATCAACTAACCTCCCTAACTTGATCAACCAGTGGTAAAGGCTTGGATTTTCGCTGTATAAGTTGACCATGAGTTTTGTAAAGATTTTTCAGGTTTAAAAGGTTTACTTATATGCAGCAATTTAGGCAATGTTGTTTTACCAAAATTCTATACAGATGTTTAAGCTTGTTCCTTCCATAGTTCAAAATTTCATCAGATTATCAAAAGTTGGATTATTTAAAAAGTTGTTGTTAGTCCTTTCTTCAATCATTTCATCATAATCAAAATCCTTGACAGAACTGTTCATGTCTTTAAGAGCTTTTTTAGTTTTTGATTGATTTTAACAGCATGTCAACCAGTCTTAGATTGTTTTATGCCTAGAAGTTAGGAACTCATGTCTATTGTTTATTCATATTGTGTAGTTATTTCTCAAGAACTTTTTTTGGTACAGTCCTACTGAATATGAAGAATTTCTAAACAGAAATATTTAACCCATAGATGCTTGGCTCATTGGGGTTTTATAGCATATCAACCCTTGTGGGTTATTTAATGCCAAATCTTGTTTTTTTTTAAATATGTGAAAAAATAAGGGAATAAACCAAAACACTGATGATGGTTTTGAATCCATTGTCAATTTATCCACTTTTCTGCTTATTTTTTCACATCTTGTCAGATTTACCAAATCTACCATTTCTTCAAATGTGTCTGTGAGTGTGAATTATAAGTGAATACTTTGCAGGTAATGTTATTTTTAAATCAGTTGTTAGAGCTCATTCATTTATACACAATTTAACAGTTTCAAGTATTGCTATTTAACATTAGTAATCCTACTTATCAAATATTTCTATCTAATAGGAACAATTTGCATACAGCTATGTGAATTCCAGTAACTGATAATCCTTAGTAAATGATTGAACAATTCTATTTGACCCATAGATAAGGCACTAACAGATATTACCAATCTGGGACAGAGTGGACCTGGGAGTAATGGCAATGAGGGAGGTTCCCCACATCCCCGGAAATTCCCGGACTGGAGCCTCATCATCAGATGCTGTGTTGTGTCATACCTAGGACACCCCTAATTTTGAGAAATTGATTGTTTTGTTTTACGGTATATCAACTCTTTTTGGGTCATTTAATGCCGAATTAAATCATTTTGATAAGTTTCAAACAATTCAGCTTAGTATAATGTTTTGTTTACTCACAGTTAAATGTCAAAACAGTTCCATTTCAAACAATTCAGTTTAGCATAAGCACATCTGACCCATACATAGGACCCTATCAGGTGTTACCATTCCATGCCAGAGTGGATCTCAGAGTGATGGCATTGAAGGGGTACTCTGCATTTCCCAAAGCTCCAGAAGTACTGGAGCTTCACCATTAGATTGTTTAGTGTCATATGCAGGACAGTCGCTGGGAGGAGTCTTACCCCTCTGGAAAAATGCAGCCGGTGTATTCTGCAGCCTCAGCCAACTAGGCCACTAATTTGGGGAGAGACTATTACCCCTCTGCATTTGTGGGGGTACAGTTAGTGTATTCTAAGCTCTGTTGACAGGGCTTTTTTCTGGTCCCTGTTACATATGATGGACCAGTTATCCCCTCTCCCCCATATGAACATTTCAACCTCATTCTTTTTGTTTGGTTAATGAACTGTTGTGATGAAATGTGTCAACAAGTACAGAACCTGGTAACAGGGTTTGACCCCAAGATCAAACACCTGCTAATTAAAAGATTCCCTAAAAGGTTATAGTTGCAGATGAGATGGTGGGGGTAGATGTGTAAGAATTAAAATTGAGTGGGGCCTGAGCATGGGTTGGGTAGCTGGTTGGTCACATGATAGAAAAGGGAAAAGTCTGAGGTTTTTCTAAGTTACTCTTTAGGCTTTAAGAGAATTTAGATATAGAAGAGAACAAATATACTTTAAAATTTAAGGATTTAGCTCATTCTTAGCCCATTTGGGCTTCCATCTTAAAGATTACTAGGAAATTATTATTCTTCTTGTTAATGATGATATCAAAATAGAAACCCCAGGAAGAAAGGCTAACCTAAATAACAAAGAAACATTTGATTTATTGATTTCAACAGCATACCAACCCATCAGGGGTTATTTGTGAGAATCACTTTCATTGTATGTTCACATTTTTTTGTTTGGTTTGGTTTTATGGTACATCAACCATTGTAGGTTATTAATACCAAATCCATTTTTATACATAGAAAAAGTTCTATTTCAAACAATTCAGTTTAGTATAAGTACAGTTTTTTGTTAACACAGTTGTCAAAACAGTTCTATTTCAAACAATTCAATTTAGCATAAGTACACAGTTTAGTTCTATTTGACCCATAGATAGGACTATATCATGTGCTACCACTCCGTGTCAGAGTGGACCTTAGAGAGATGGCAATGAAGACGTACTCCACATTCCCCAAAGCAACAGCATTACTGAAGCCTCACCATCACATTGTTTAGTGTCATATGCAGGACACTCGTTGAGAGAGGGGTCTTACTCTTTTGCAGAGAAGCAGTTGGTGTATTCTATAGCATTAGCCAACAAGGCAATCACATTTTTTGTGTTGTTTCTAAAATATTTTTGGCACACAGTTATAGCATATCAAATATTCCTATCAAACACAAATAATTTGCACACAGTTGTATGGTTTCAAGTATTCCTATATGACACTAATCATTTATACACAATTATATCATCATCATAATATCACGCCATCAGCACGAATTCCCTGACCCTCTCTTGCCACCCCTTCCTATCGTCCATTGCTTCCAGCAGGTCTTCTGGGTTTCATCCTATATCTACACAGAGCTGCTGTATGTAGGTTCGAACTGGTCATCTTGCCTTTGCTTGGCCATGTGAAGGGGTCCACAGGAGTACATCACTTATGAGCTCATCCCTACTTCTCTAGCAGGTTTGTCTAATTTTGATAGTTTTCATGATGGGTGGTAGGTGGCCGTACAGTTGCTGCTTTGAGGGTTGTTGCCTCCAACACTTGTTCAATATTGCTCGCAGCATGACAAATGATTTCAGTTTAATATTCCTATTTAATAATAATCTTTTGTTTGCACATAGTTATATGGTTTCAACTAACTAATGATAATCCTTAGTAAACAATTATAGCTTTAAGTAACTATTAATACGAATAATTAGCTCAGTTATATGGAATCAAGTATTCTTATCAAATAGTAATAAGAGTTGTCACAGTGGTGTAGTGATTAATGTACTGGATATGATAAGCAAGTTTAAACTCTAGTTGTGCTATATGTTCACTTTCAGACAAATCTCTTTAGAAGAATGAACTCCCTTATAGTACAACTACTATTATTATAGTTCTATAATGATGGCTTTGATATTAAATAACCCACAAAGGTTGATATGCCATTAAACAACGAAAACAAACCAAACCTAAGAGAAATAATTTTCAAGTGGATCTATTTGACTTATAGATGGGATCCTAACAGGTCGTACCACTTGGGTTCAGAGTGGGCCTGAGGGTAATGGCAACAAAGGGGTACACCACTCTTCCCAAAGCTTCAAAAGTAGAGTCTTACCATGAGATGCAATTTAGTGTCATATCCAGAACATCCCTTTTTTGGTGAAGGGGGTCTTACCCTCTGCAAGAAATACTATCTGCATATTCTAAGCCTCATGACCAAACTCAGTTGGTTGTTTTATAGCATATCAATCCTTTTTCAGATCATTTAATGCCGAATTAAGACATTTTGGTAAAAGTTTCAAACAATTCAGCTTAGTATAAGTACAGTTTTTTGTTTACACACGGTTAAATGTCAAAACAGTTCTATTTCAAACAATCCGGCTTAGCGTAAGTACATTTTTTTTTGTTTACACACAGTTAAATGTCAAAACAGTTCTATTTCAAACAATTCAGTTTAGCATGAGTACACAATTTAAACATACAGTTAAATGTAAAAACAGTTAATTTCAAACAATTCATTTTAGTGTAATTACACAGTTTAGACCCAAAGATAGGATCCTATCAGGTGCTATCTCTTTGTGTCAAAGTGGACCTGGGAGCGATGGCAAAACTTACTTTGTTTTTTGCTGCATTTGGTTGTACTTTATAGTTTGTTACAACCATAGCATCTCTCTGACTTCTTATTAAGTTAAGTTGCAATGGGCATGTTCAGTTTACAATGGTTAACTGCTGAGAAACAGTAGGAACTGTAATTAATCTGAAGGCTGTGTTCCAGATTAAGTAAAGAAAGAATCTCTTTAAGAATCCAGAATTATGGATAGAGTCAGATAAATAAGCCCAGAATTCTGTGGCACATTCCATAAAATCCGGAACAAAATTGGAAATGTCACCCTAGTATGTGTAATGCCATGACTGGCCACCCAGAGATATCAGCCAGTGAGGAGCAAACATTTTTATGTGCCCCCTACCAAGTAACTGATAATTTTAATTAAATGTTGGTCAGATTTAACGGCTGGAAATAGACATGTAGAGAGGATTGACAGATGCGCAAATAATAAATCAAATTAATTTTGGCTCATTCATTCTACAGCCTTCCTAAGTTAAAACATCAAAGACAACAATATTCAATAATTGAAGAAAAAAAACCCAACTAATTTTGCAATGTCAATGACTTCTTAAAATCATCATCAATATGTTTGGATAAAATATAAGAAGGTTGGACAATAAGCTGTAGAATTCATTGATAGAAATACAAATGGTAAATTGGAATAAAATATCTTAAAGAAATGGTCGTTCGATGAAAAAATAGAAAAGGTGAGACAATAGGATTTATACCTTGGATTGAGAGAAGCATAAATAGCTAACATGGAGGTGCCCGTGGTGGAATGGTTATCGTCGCAGGAATTGGACACGGCGACACAAGTTCAAATCCTGGACTGATTGCATTTCACATAGCACTACCCTTGGGAAAGATATGAATCCAATTATTCTCCCTCCAGCTATGGGTAAATAGTAGGACAGACTAGGTTCTTCAGCCTTGGTGAGGCAACTAGTCTAGGAGAAGGAAAACTCTGAATTCAAACCTGTTAAACTCCACTTAAAAAAATTGACCTTGTGTCATGTCCTGCCCGAGCTGAGGGGTTGGGTAAATATGATAAATAGGTAACATTACACCCTATATACTGTGAATAGTAGATGTGTCCATTATTTGTAGGGGCAGGATAAGCAGGTGACAGGTCAAAGTTCACCATTGATTGGTAGTGTTTTATGGCATATTATGGGTAATTTAATACCAAATCCTGTTTATACATACATATATACATCCCTGAACAAAAATAAAAGACCACCCTCGAAAATAAAGAAAAAGATGTTTACAAATGTTAGATTATGATAATCAGATATATGAAAGATAAGGCATAAAGACAAATTTAAAATATGAAGAAATTACAATTTAATTTTTATATGTATATTAGGATTTATGCTTAATTTAAAAATTTTGTTTTGACATAAATATAAGACCAATGAGCAGAACTATAGACTATAAAAACAAATTTCTTATTTAATATTTTGTAGATCTGCTGTTAGCTTTGATAATCTCAAAAATTCACTCAGCTATACTATCAACTAGTTGAACCAAACGTATTTTTTCCCCATGCATCTAAGATTACATTTTTGAGTTCAGAAATTGCAGAGTACTATCAACCTCCTTCATAAACTTTTGCAACAATCAATCCCCACAAATTTTCTATAGGATTGAGGTCTGGAGAGCACACTGGGTGGTCAAGAAGTTTTATTTTTTATTCAAGCAAGTACTTCTTTGTTATTGATGCATTGTGGATAGCAGCATTATCCTGCTGAAAAATCCATTCTTCTCCACATAGACAATAGCCTTCTTGTGCGAGAGATAAATCATTTAGTATCTTCACATAATCTGCTGCTTTTTGTCAACTGCTGACAAATTGTAGTTTAAGTTTCCCTGAACATGAGAAAGGCCCCCAAATGATAAAAGATCCTCCTCCACTATGCCTTGTTGAGTAATTCTCTTCCAGGAAATTTTTTGTGTGCCAGGACTTTTGAAAGCCATCTGGACCATCTAAATTGAATTTCTTTTCTTCCGGGAAAACAACTTTTTGCCTTTCTTTAGCACTCATAGTTTGAAGTTGTTTCTCTTTGTGCTTCATAGTTAACCTTGGATGATGAATTCTTTTCTTGTGCTTAATTTTTTCATTGTTTAAATGCCTTCTAATTGTTCAAGCACTGCAAGGAGCATCTACTAGAGATTTCAATATTTTTGATGTTGACGAAGTTTCCTTTTTTACTTTGCGAACAATTATTCTGTTGAATTGTGGTGATGATTTTTCTGGCCTGCCAGTCGGTTTTCTTGTTTCATACTTATTTGAACTTTTCAAGTAATTGCAGATAACAGTTTTACTAAGGCCTTCGAAATTTCTCTGAGATTTTCCGACTCTTTTTAGAGCTGTAATCTTGCCTTTCTCAAATTCAGATAATTTAATTCCTTTAGCCATTTATGTTTTTAGTATTCTAAATATTACAGTTTTAATATCTTTTATTTTATGTAGACTGTATATGATAAATTTTCCAATTAAATTAAGTCTTTTTTTCTTTAATTTGTATTGGCGGTCTTATATTTATGTCAAAAATAAATTTTAAAATTTAGCATAAATGCTAATACATATATAGATTGAAATTTCTTCTTACTTTAAATCTAAATGTCTCTTAACCTTATCTTTCATATATCTGATTTTCATAATTGAAAAATTGTAAACAATATCTTTTTCTTTATTTTTGAGGGTGGTCTTATATTTTTGTCCAGGGGTGTGTGTATATAACACATATCATACTATAATGAAGATTATAAGTCTGAAAGTAAAACTGTTAGCACCTATGTCATATCATTGAATTATCCTCATATATATATATATATATATATATATATATATATATATATATAGGTAATATTCGGTCAGGTTAAACCAGAGTTTGGAGTAATTCCCTCAGGACAAGAAAATCATTCAAGAGCTGAATATTTAAATTTTCCTGGTAAGTATGTAGGTAACATTTTTTAAACAAACCTGATCTTATTAGTTTGCATATAGTTAAATGGTTCCAAGTATTGCTATTAACACTAATAATTCAATTAACATCAGTTATTCATTTGCACACAGTTAAATGGCATCAAGTATAGTAATTGATTAAATAATCAAACCTTAACAAGTACAATCGCTTTGGGTCAGAGTGGACCTGGGAGTAATGGTAATGAATGAGTACTCCACATTCTCCAAAGCTCCAGAACTGTAGCCTCACTATCAGATGATTTAGTTTCATATCCAGCACAACCTTGGAAGAGGGGTGTCTTATCCCTCTACAGAGATGCAATCAGCATATTCTACAGCCCCAGCCAACTGGGATTTTCACCATTGGTGAATCAAACCTGAGAGACTGGGAACAAGGTAAAATAAAAGGAGCTATAGCTAGTCTGGTAAAATTTGAGAGATTTTATTAGATTCAAAAAAGAAGTGGGAGAGTAAAAGTGTATAATTTAGGGTTTAAGTGAAACAGATGCCCCCCCACCTTTTGTTGCAATTAGACGAACAAAATAAGCCAAAAAGTTAGGGGCAAGGAAAACTAGACACAGCACCTCAACAAAATGTATTCATAACAATATCAAGTACAAGCGTAATACAAAGAGTAATGTGTAAAATGAAAAGTGAGTGTTGTTATGGAATTGTTAAGGGAACCTAATAGGTTGCAAAATAATAATATGCCTGCAAACTTATCTTGTCACTTGGGTTATTAAGTGTCTGTTGCTTCTATTTGTTTGACCTTACATGGTTGATGGCCCTTATAAGTCACTGGCCTGTTAATGTCTTACTTGGACGGTCTTCAGTTTGTGGAAGAGAACGATAGTCCTGTGTTTATATCTGTACCCCAAAACAGAAGCTAATGTCAGATGTCTTGTGTACTCTGATTGGTTGCCAACAATGACTCTTGACCAATCACACAAGCTTTTATCAGGCGATGTTTGAGGGGCGGTGAATGTGAGGTTTCAAATGTCATTTCTTTTATATTGAAGGTGAGAAACAGCTTATAAATGAAAGGATGATAATTCTCTTTCATCAATTGCGCAGAATCATATCATATGCTTCTTTTTAGAAAATAATCCAAAGTTGAAAGTAACAACTGAAAATAAAACCAATGGTTTTTACAACTTGTGTTTGTTGTTTTAGTTTCTTTATCTAATGGCATATAAACCTTTGTGGGTTACTTAATGACAAAGCCATCCTTGTAGAAGAATTTTAGTGGTACTATTTAACCTATAGCTGGGGGGGGCGGATAAGTGGGTTCATATCTTTCCCAAGAGTATTAATCCAAAAGTCAACATAAGTGCTTCACAGGAGTTTGAGCTTGCTCACTTGGAGACCCCCCCCACCGCCACAGTCCGGCCCTTCTCCAGAATTTGTTGTTCCTTCTGACAATTGGGATCAAACGATAATCTTTTTTTGATACACCCAAGAACACAGTTGTAGTAAACATAAATGAAACATTTTTCATCAACAGAAAAAAATTTTTTCTAAAATTTTAACATAAAGACAATATATAACTTCTCCACTCCCAAGAAAAAAAAATTAATGCAAAATTCTATTTTGTCCTGAGCTTAACAAAAAAGTGTAGATATTTTGAATTCAAAATATTTCCTTTTCTTTTAAAAAGAAACAATATCACTTCTGTGGTTTGTTTATTTTTGTTTAATTCCCACAGATAGCAAATGTTTATTTGTTATATATACAAGAATTGTATGAAGCTAGAGACCTTGTCCAATGTTGTTAAAAAGAGAAAATGAATATTTCACAAAACATCAAAACATCATAGTCAGACGCAAGGAGAAAAAAAATTACACTCAATGAACAAAATTATTTCTGAATAAAACTAAAATGATGAGAATAAATATAGAAATGTTAACAAATGTAAATAATCATAATAACAAGAGCAAGCAAAGTTCAGTAAATAAGAGCCTTTAAGTTAAGCAGCAATGGGCCTGGTTGGTACTTAAATGGGTAACTAATTGATGACATCAGCTTAAGCACCATTATCCTCTTAGATGGGTGACCACTTAATAATATCAGGTACTGTAATCAACTTGAGGCCTGTGTACCAGACTAAGCAAAGAACTGAAGGTAAGCAGCAATAAACTTGCTCAGTCCTTCGATGGGTGACCACTTAATATCAGGTACTGTAAGCAAATTAACGTCTGTATACAAGACAAAGCAAATTAATTGTATGTTAATATATATGTTTGATATAATAATATAATAATAAAGACACACACACACACACACATTCATATAGTGTTGGTATACGTGTATGAAATGTGTATTTGTGTGTATATATATATATATATATACACAAATACACATTTCATACACGTATACCAACACTATATGAATGTGTGTGTGTCTTTATTATTATATCAAACATATATATTAACAAACAATTAATTCATGAACCTCACAGTAGTTGGAAGGATAACCACATAATAACATCAGATACTTGTAAACAATATTTTAATTTTGACAGAGTTCTTATCAAAAGGAGCCAATGGAATTTTAGAGTAATTTTAGACTACTTAAACATGCTGATATTTTGAACAAAATAAACTGGACACCAACAAATATATATATATATATATATATATATATATATATATATATATATATATATATATATATATATATATATATATATATATGAATAAAAAAGTATAGATTTTGGGGTTGTGAAAATAAAA